>QRFJ01004174.1:0-173152 GCA_006176705.1 Cocos nucifera | reverse complement strand
TTAGGGGGCGAACTATCCCTAGGACATTTTGATTTTTATGGCATTCACATTTTGCTCGAAGTTAAAAATTGATACATCAACATGTAACTGATAAAGACTGTTAATAAGAAAATCATTTGCAATTTTATTTCTTACATAAAGAATGTTACAATGGTCCTTAAGTAAACTAATTACATAGCCTTCTAATGCAAGGAAAGAAATAGAAATTAAATTTCTGCTTGCTATAGGTACATAATAACAATCTTTTAATACTAAGTCTGAACCAGATGGTAGTCGAAGAGGATATGTTCCCACGACCATGGCAGCAACCTTGCTCCATTTTTTATGCGTAGAATCATCTCACCATCCCTTAGCCTCCTGCTATCCTCAAGACCCTGCATAGAAGTGCACAAGTGAGCACTAGAACCAGAGTCAAGCACCCAACTGGATGCAGAAGAAATCGTAAGGTTAGACTAAATAATGAGCATACCTCCAGAAGGACCTGCCTCCTTCTTTAGGGTGGCCAGGTAAGTAGGATAGTTTTGCTTCCAATGGCCGTCATTGTTGCAATAAAAATACTTTTCTTTGTTAGCAGCCTTCTTCTTCGACTCTGTCTTTTTCTTCTTTCCTTCCTCCATCTTCTGCTTTTTCACATACTTCTTTTTCTTTCCAAAAGATTTTCTCTTGGAAGAAGTCCGTTCTATAGCAAGTACTGAGCCTTTAGAACCTTTCATGAAAAGCTCAATGGTAACCAGCATGTTCATAAGTTCGGCCAAGGAGTTTTGAAGTTTATGCATATGGTAGTTCATGATGAACTGCCCAAATGCATCAGTCAAGGATTGTAGAATTATGTCATTTTGCAGATCCATGTCCAACCTCACTCTGAGCTTCTCAAGCTCTTTCAAGTCCTTGATCATCATTAGACAATGATCTTGGACTGACTGTCCATCACGCATCTTAGCCTTTGAATAGTCGTTTAGTGACTTGATACTTGGCTGCATGGCTATGTTCACCAAACATCTCCTATAGGTGAGCCAATATTTGGCGAGCAACTCTGATATCTTCAAGTTGGTGCTGAAGCTCATCAGACACCGACCCCAACATGTAGTATTTGACCTTATTATCTTCGTCAGTCCACTTATCCAGAGATGCTCTCTGTTCTATGGATGGACGAGCTGGTAAGGTGGGATGGTCCTGGTCCAATACATGAGTTAACTTCTTGAAATCCAAAATGATTTTGAAGTTTTGGAGCCAATCCTTGTAATTTGGTCCGGTCAGTCTATGGGTGCCCAGGATTCATGCTAGTGGGTTGGATGCAAACATCTTCCTGTAGAGAGTCAAAGTTTCTAGTTAGATATTGCAATTAAGACTTAACCAATTTATTTAGGAATTTTATTTTTAAATAAATTAGCTCCCACTATTTTCTCGGATCCCTATACTCTCTCTGTAGAGATGTGAAAATCTTAATGATTACTGATTTCTGGTGGGTGGTGCGGTCCCACCGACTTACTCATCACCTCACCTAATAGTTATTGGTGATGGGTTAGCCAATGGGTGAACAACTCTTGTTCAATGATTCTCTAATCATGGTGCACCCAAACTTGGTCTCTAATTCATGAATCTCACCGTGTTCGAAATATTGATCCACTCCTTAGTTAAGCCAGACCCACCATTTGCACAGAGTGGATTTCTAATTAGGTCTCTCACCGTATCTGAAATATTGAGCCCAATTCATCCTCCAACCCATAGCATCCGATGCCTAATAGACATGGTTGCATCTCCCTGGTGCAACTGAGCCACTATAACCAGCCGAGAATAATCAACCCCGCGAAGAGCCCGCACATCTACAATGGTGGAAGACCTTAGACTTAATCTTTTCTTAGGGAGATTTTATTTAGGTCTCATTAAACTAGACTTGACATAGTCATAACCATTATGACAAACCTAGTGGCATGGGTTAGCTCGGATTATTGACCACCTCAGATCAGAACTGAGTCAACAAACATGACTAGATAAGTAAGACCGATGGAAGGGACATGCCATTATCACTCGATAATGATCTCTCATCTTTGATAGGTATCTATGGCACCTAAGATTAGGTCATATAGCAGAAGATAGGGTTAACAAATTGGAGAAAATTGGGCTATTGAGTCCATTGACTTTTGAGTCATATCCAATTTGTGAATCCTGTCTTCATGGCAAAATGACTAAACTCCCTTTTGTAGGACATGGGGAAAGGGCCACGGATCTTCTTGCCCTAGTACATACAGATGTGTGCAGCCCATTCGATGTGCCAGCTAGAGGCAACTTTGTCTACTTCATAACCTTTATCCGATGATTTATCTAGGTATGGGTATGTGTATCTTATGAGACACAAGTCTGAAGCATTTGAAAAGTTCAAAGAATTCAGACATGAAGTAGAAAAATAAATTGAAAAACCCATTAAGGTTCTTTGATCAGATCGAGGAGGTGAATACCTTAGTCAGAAATTTCTGTACTATCTCAAAGAAAATGGCATAGTCTCTAAATGGACTCCATCAGGAACACCTCAACTCAATGGAGTTTCAGAATGGACGAACAAAACCCTATTAGATATGGTCCGATCCATGATGAGCTTCACAAACCTTCCTAATTTTCTTTGGAGATACTGTTTGTTAACTACAATATACTTACTGAATAGGGTTCCTTCTAAAACCATTCCTACCACACCATATGAGATATGGCATGGTAAGAAATCAAGTCTGAGTCATCTCAGAATTTGGGGTTGTCCAGCTCATGTCAAAAGACAACAAGCGGACAAGTTAGACTTTAGGTCCTTTAGAGCTCGATTCATAGGATATCCTAAAGAGTCATTAGGATATTATTTCTACATTCCAGAAGATCATAATGTGATTGTGAGTCGACATGCCATCTTTCTTGAAAAATAGTTTATTCAAGATAGCGGCATTGGAAAGCAGATCAAGCTCGATGAGAAAGTCTCATAAGAGCAACAAGCTAAGGACCAAATGGAACCAAATCAGGTTAAGCCAATCCATACACTACCTCCTCCACCTCGTAGATCGAAAAGAGTTTTCCATCTCCCTGAAAGGTACTTAAGTACTATTTCAGAGGATGTAGAGAAAATGTTCCTCATAGGTAATCGAGTTCATGCTGATGATCCCAAAACCTATAACGAGGCGATATCAGATATCGACTCCGAGAAATGGTTAGAGGCAATGAAGTCAAAAATTGACTCGATGCACTCAAACCAAGTCTGGACCTTGGTAGATCCACCAGAAGGTATAGTACCTATTGGGTGTAAATGGATCTTCAAGAGAAAGATTGGTGTAGATGGGAATGTGGAGACATTCAAGGCTAGATTAGTGGCAAAAGGTTATAGTCAACGCGAAGGCATTGACTATCAGGATACCTTTTCGTCAGTAGCTATGCTAAAATCCATTCGCACATTGCTTGCTATTGTAGCCTATTTTGATTATGAAATATGGCAAATGGACATGAAAATGGCATTCTTAAATGGATATCTTGAGGAAGATATCTATATGGAACAGCCGCTAGGTTTCACATCTAGTGATGATGATCACAAGGTATGCCAGCTGCAAAGGTCCATATATGGACTTAAGCAAGCATCTCAGAGTCGGAACACTCATTTTAATGATGTGATCAAAATATTTAATTTCATCAAAAATAAGGAGCAATGTGTCTTCAAAAGGGTCAGTGGGAGTGCTGTTGTCTTCCTCGTATTATACATGGATGATATCCTCCTTATCAAAAATGATATTTCCATGTTGACCACAGTTAAAATATGGTTATCTAAAGAATTCTCCATGAAAGACCTAGGAGAAGCATCCTTTATTCTAGGAATTAAGGTCTATAGAGATAGACCAAATAGGATACTAGGACTTTCATAGAAGATGTACATAGAGGAAGTACTAAAGAGGTTTAGTATGGAAAACTCTAAGAGGGGTTTAGTACCCTTCAGGCATGGCATTCATCTTTCCAAAAAGATGTGCCCTAGCACACCTGAGGAAATAGAACACATGAGCAAGATCCCTTATGCTTTAGCAATAAGGAGTCTCATGTATGCCATGTTATGTACACGACCTAATATAGCCCATGTCGTGAGTGTCACGAGCAGATATCAATCAAATCCAGATGAAGAACACTGGACTTCTGTGAAATGTATCCTTAAGTACTTAAGAAGAACTAAGGATATGTGGTTGCTCTTTGATAATCGAGAACTCCAAGTCCAGGGGTATACAGACTCGGACTTTATGTCTGATGTAGATGATCGAAAGTCAACATCTGAGAGTCTATTTATGTGCAACGGTGGAACTGTCAGTTGGAAAAGTTCCAAACAAACAGTGATAGCAGATTCCACCATGGAAGCAGAATATATCGCTGCATCAGAAGCTGCAAAGGAAGCATTCTGGTACAAGAAGTTTGCCACGGAGATCGGAGTGATGCCATCAGAAGCCATTCCTCTGTACTGCGATAATAATGGCACCATAGCCCTTACTAAGGAGCCAAGGTCTCATCAAAAATTCAAGCACATCGAGCGGCGATACCACCTCATCCGTGATTACCTCGAGAAGGGTTACGTCAACATCAAGGGAATCGACTCCATAGATAATGCGGTGCACCCACTTACAAAGCCGTTGGGCCAATAGAAGATCAAAGCCCACCTTGAGAAGATGGGACTTAGATTTGTAGCCAATTGGCTTTAGGTCAAGTGGGAGTTTGTTAGATATGTGTGCTCTAGAAGCCAGAATTGGCTGACACTTGTAATGCACTTCTACGGGCAAAATTATAATTTTGACTATAAATGATAAAATGGATTATTTTCTATCACATAAGTGTATTTAGTTTCTATGATACATCCCTTGAGTTAATGGTAATGATAATTCATATTTTCAAGAGTTGAAAATTTAAGACATGAATTTTCATTTATTAACTCATAAAATGCTCCTGACCATAGGATCATCATGAGGATGGTGATTGATCCAGAAGGTTGGTGTACAATCGCTTCTTTTTAGTAGATGAGTCTTGAGTCTACGGTGTGGAGACACCGGAGCGAGAGTACAGGTACTCGTTAGAGAACGAGGGCACTGAGCGTGACCACCTCGAGTAGTCATAAGGAAGTCTACCTTCTCGTCGAATGACTGACTCGATGCTGCAGTGGTGTGTCTGGTTCTTTGACCTGAGGTGCATCGGCAGTTCACCTTGAGGGTGTTATAGTTTGACTACACCATTACTCGGTCTCCTAGCCATATCGGAACCCTGAGGTGTATGTTGGCTATAGCATGTTCATTGTAGGAAATTGGATTGCATCAAGATGGAATCTATCTACCTCGGTGGATGAGGAGCAGCCCTATGATGATCATGAGAATCAAGTCCATAAGCCCATGGCCATGGTAGAGAGTGTGAAATAATAGAAAGAGTTTCTATTAAGATTTTCACATCAGGACTTGAATCGAATGATTAAATCATATGATAGAAATTAGGGTTTGACGAGTTTACCTTAACCCTAATCTGATCGGGGCTCAAGATAGAAGAACTTAATCACACAAGTAGCTGCACCAAGAGGTTCGTTTTCAGTTTTGATGGGTTGCCACCATATGCTGCTAGGTGTCACTGGTGGATTTTGGGAGCAATTAGAATGATTTAGATGATCGATCATTCTAAGTTGTCTGAATCAGAAGAGTTCTGATCCATCGAAAGGAGTTTCGATGATGTCGATGATGGAGATCATGACATATCCCATTACCATACAGAACTGAACCTAACTGGATCACACAAATAAGGGTTTGGATTTGGATATCATCAATTGGACTAACCCAGTTCAATTGATTTGAATAAGATTCAATTATGTTCAAGGAAATCTTGCTAGCACATGATTGAGCCTAACGTTCTCCTTTTTCTATCTTAGAAGTTTTCTCGACTGAGCCAAATGAGTTTGTACTCACTTAGATACCTTTACCTGGTTTGACTTGAGCTTGTCCATGTCAGAAAAGGGTTGTCTTAATTTATGAGATAAATTTGAGACAACACCTGCCATTTTTCATCACCTACTAATTCTTGTACTTTGATTGGTCAAACATTAACCTTTGACCCTTGGACATCTGCCTATGTGTCATGCACTTATTGGAGAGCAGATAGGGGCTTGTCCCCTCTTTGAAAATTGGAAAGAAGAGGGTGCATGCCTAGGATGGCGTGCGCCCATGGATAGGGATGCTGGAGTCCCATACGGATGGGACTCTAGGTTGCTTCTTGATTTCTACTTAGGTGGCCCTTAGGTATCTACTTTGACCAATCTTAGGTGCCATCTAAGAATGAACCTATGGGTCTCTCATCTGATTAGATCAGGTGATGTCATCCTATCAATCAGATTTAGATTTGATTGAATGAAGCAACGCGATTGGTCGGGGTGATGCAGCACTGCATGGCGCAATAGAGTCTATAAAAAGACCCTGTCTGCACCCACTTTTGAGAACTCCTCTTCCAAGACATGCCCCAAGGCTGCCCCTCTCCCTTCTCCATGCGACCATCTGGCCCTCTCTCTCCTCTCCATGCCCAAGGAAGTTGGGCCTTCTGATTAGTGCGAGTCAGGCAAGGAAAGGCTGACGAAAAAGGAAGAAGGCAGCACTACTGTAGAGAGGACGAGTGATCTTCAGAAAGTATTTTGAAGATACTCCAAATTAGGTCCAGATCTGACTTTTGGAGAAAAGAAAGAGAAGGTGAAGATCTCCAGATCTAGCCCAAGTGGATATCGGTAGAGGCCAGGCGCTTGCATGGCTAGATCTAGAACATCAGAGCTTCCACAGGATCATCAACGGGTAATCAAATTATCCAGGATCAAGATTAAAATTAATTCAAAATTAATTTAGTTTTATTTTTTTAATTATCAAATTATAAATTAGATCTGAAAAGTGTCAAATCTGATCTAGATATGAGAGGAGAATTTTTGAAATATGCCTCTTGATCCAATCAGATCTGAACGAACCTGACCCGGGAAATCAGAATTTTCTTTCAAATATTTCCTTCACCTAGGGGTCTTAAGGACTGGTTTGAGAGGTCTTAAGGGGGCTAATTCATGTATGGGTCTAGTCTAGATCTAGAGGATGAGAGCATGAGAGATATGGGTGTACATGGGCTTGATGAGTGCTTTCATGTATTGGGTTAGCCAGAGAATTTTTTGGTCGAGTCTAATGGCTATGTATAAATACATAGGTTGCATTAGAATTTTATTATGCTATGGAATACAGACCTTTTCTCTCTTAACTCTCTTCTTCTCTTCTCTCTAGAATTGCCATCCTAGGGTTCTTGAAGAAGGCATAGAAAAGGGGGGCATCTCCCTCAAGCCCAAGGAGGGAGGTGCCCCATCATAGATCCAGGTGGAGGATTGATGGTGTGCTGCCTATAGAGAACGTCATAAGTTTCTTCAGGTCCATGCTAAAGATCACAGGCTTCTGCAACATGGTATCGGAGCTTGTGATGCCAAGGATGATTAGCGTTCGAGCAATATCATGAAATATCTATTGGTATTAAGGAGAGGTGATGCCAGTTGGTGTGCTTACATCTAGTATCAGAGCTTGTTGGTGCATGGAAGGGAAGGAGAAGTTGTACAAGATGAAATCAGAAATCTACACAAAGATTCCATGGTATGTCTCAAATCTATCTTTGTTATTGCTATGGTTTGGCCAACCGGGAGTAGCGAGTTGAACTTGGAGGTTGAGAGGATTAATGGAAAGAGATTTTTCTGGGGTGGAAGTATTTAGTGCATGATTTGCTGATCGATCTTGGTGGAATGGTCGGGGTGTATGACGGTTATGTGATAGACAAGGAGCACTGGAGTGCTATAGTAGCGCTTTCCTGAAGATGCAGGATTGAGAGAGGTTCAGCGATGCAACAGCCAAGGGAGATATCTCGAGAGCATCAAGATTCTCTAGAAAGATAGGCAGTGTAGGGCTGTTGAAGAGAGGTTTCCCAAGGGGTAATGATTGAAGGAAGAATGAAGAAGCGACTATACATCCTTCGATGACTGGAAGGTGGGAAAGTAGTCGGAGATGTATTCAGTGGTTTGATCAGAGCATGGATTTACAAAGCCTTGGGAGTGATGGAGATGGATGATCCATGGAAGTCCAGTAGGTTAAGACTGGATGGTTGTAGAGTGGTGTAGAGATGACTCAAGAAGTGCTGGAGTGTTGCAGGAGTGCTTTCCTGGAGGCACGAGGCTGAGAGAGGCTCGATGGCACAATAGTCGAGGAGTGTATCTCGGCAAAGAGTGTTAATGGTATCTCAGGAAGACTGGGTGTAGGTCTCTGGGAGAGTCAAGGGGTCTCAAGGAGCGTCAGGAGGTCTCAGGCAATCGGGAGTATGATGGATCAAGTTTCTTCTACAGGGGCACCAGGAAGAGTCATGATTCAAGTGGAGGATGGTTCTCCAAGCGTAACTGAAGCGATGGATGGTGTAGGGGTAGAAGAGAAGGACTAGGGTGGAATTCCCTAGGGTTCAGTCACTGAATTCAGAAGAGTTGGATGAGCTCTTGGATTTCAGAGGTTTCTGTAGGTTGCAGAGGTATTTGAGATAGACTCGAAGGGATCCACCGAGTGCGGAAGGCTCGAAGGGGCAGCGACGATGTTCGAGGTACAGTGGCAAGCCTAGCAGTACAGCATTGGATGGTTGGCCTCAAGGGACTCAATGACAGAGTCGGCTTCTGCAATATCAAGTGGACATCGGATATAGGTGGAGCTCCAGAGAGGTGGCTTCATAATTGGAGAGGAATTTGACATTAGTGTAGAGCTGAGGGATGCGAGAGGATCGATATCCTAGCATCAGCATCGATGATGCACAGTCCAGCTCAGTTTTGGACTAAGCCAACCCAGTGGAACTAAGCCGACTCAATGCGTGGGTAGAGTTACGCGAGGGTCTATTTTGGGCTAGGGTCTGGGATAATCCTAAGGGTCTTAAGGCCTGATTTGAGAGGTCTTAAGGGGGCTAATTTATGTATGGGTCGGGTCTAGATCCAGAGGATGAGAGCATGGGAGACATGGGTGTACATGGGCTCGGTGAGTGCTTTCATGTATTAGGTTAGCCGGGGAGTTTTTTTATCGGACCAAATGGCTATGTATAAATACATAGGTTATATTAGGATTTCATTATGCTGTGGAATACAGACCTTTTCTTTCTTAACTCTCTTCTTCTCTTCTCTCTAGAATTGCCATCCTAGGATTCTTGAAGAAGGCCTAGAAAAGGAGGGCGTCTCCCTCATGCCCAAGCAGGGAGGCGCCCCATCATAGATCCAGGTGGAGGATCGATAGTGTGCTGCCCATAGAGAATGTCATAGGTTCCTTCAGGTCTGTGCTAAAGTTCAGGGACTTTCGCAACATGGTATCAGGACTTATGATGCCAAGGATGATTGGTGTTTGAGCAATATCATGGAACATCTATTGATAATAGGGAGAGGTGATGCCAGTTGGTGCGCTTACAGGAGGTTCGTTGAACGAAGATCCGCTCGAAGTGCTAGCTTCTCACGGATCCCTCCTGAAGGTTAATCAAATACATATTCTTTGGATCACTTGGACACTCCAGGAGATGAAGAACACGAGGAGGAATAAGGATGGAATCCAATCCTTGGATCTTCCACAAATCAAAAAATAAAATTAAGGAAACATAAATCCTAAGAGAAGACAAATCTTTTCCTTGAGGACATCAACGGTTGATGTCCTGAAAACATCTCTATGCTAGGACAAGAGGAGACCTTCTCCTCTAGGATTTTTCCTACATTTCTAGATCTAAGATTTTTTATTTTATTCATACAAAAATTCCATAAAAATTAGAGAGGAATGGTTCTATAAGAAACCTTAAGAGAAGACCTTTCTTCTCTTCTCCTTCTCTCATCAGGACATGATCAGATCATGTCCAAAAATTAACACCATGCCCCAACAACTTGGAGCACTCAACCCCACACTCAAATCCTCTATCTCTCACTCAAATTTTTATCATATAAAAATTATAAATAAAATAGGAAGAGAGAAATATAAAAGAAAATTATAAGAGAAGACTATATTCTATTATCTTGTCTCTTCAAGACATCAACCTTTGATGTCTTAATTGAGGACTCTTCTCCAAGAATTTTGGAACCACAAATCCTCCATGCTTCTCCTTCTTTCTCTTTGATTTTTATGATTTTTCTAGAATTTTTGACATCCTCTATGGTCAAAGAAAGAGGCATCCCCTATATATTGCATAACTAGGTCAAAACCTAGTCAAAGGAGGACTTCTATGGGGCGTCCAACTCTTGGATGCCCCTCCCACTTATTTTTTCATTGAACCACTGATTATCATGCATAAAACCAAGAGAAAAAGGGCCAAATAAGATAGAGAGGAATGGGTAGAGTTGGCACACAAGGGAGGAAGGAGTTTGGGTCAAAGAAGACTCTTCCAAGTACGAAACAATTTCCAACTTCCTTCTAATTTTGACCAAATCAAATTTAAATCCAATTTGTAAGATAATGGGGTGTGGAAAATAATTTCTTAGGCATGGAAATCATATAAAAAAATCTAAAATTAAAATATGGTGTGGGCTTTCTTAGGTGCAAGTGAAAGAGAGAGAGTCCCAGTCCAACTGGGACTCCTCTTATTAACTAGGTCAAAATTATTTTAAACCCAATTTAAATGCTATTTAAACAATATGAAATATAACCCAATTAAGGATGATCCTAGTCCAACAAAGATCCTAATTAAATTATATTAAATTAATATTTAAATCTAATTTAAATCCTAAGTCAATCAGGTGCACCCAAGTCCTAGTCAAACAAGAAATTATTCTTTCCTTGTAATTAGCTTATCCAATAAACCAATTATACTTAATCTAATTAAATTCAAACTAATTCTAAATAAATATAATTTAATTAGACTTGATCTCAGCTCGATTGCTCAATCAAATTGAGCCAATTAGCAATCCAATTGCTAATCGATCCTCCTACAATACTTGCATTTGATCAAACATCAATCGCATTGAATGTTTGACCTCGAAATGATTCTCAATCATCGATTAACCATCCAATCAGATTACAAGCTCTAAAGTGTGTGATCCCATAGGTTCGAACCTAAGTCTATAGTACAGAAACCAATTTTTGTACCAATCGAAGTTATCATTTAGCAATGGTTCTCAACATTCGGATAGGTCGAATGTATGCAAAGCAACATTCTTAGAACCCTGGCCCATGGTTACTGTATAATTCATCCCTATGATGAATAATGCTCAAGATGACTTTGAGTATGCTGTCAACACTCATACAAGTCATCTCTATTGTATCTCAAAATTTTGCGAATCCCGTGACTCCTCACGAGGATTACCCAAGCCTAGGTTTTGCTAAATTGAAACATAATGAGACATTCTCTTCCTGAAGTTAATCAGAAGTAGTCAATCCCATCTTGACTCACACACCAACTTTATAAGTACTTGACTATACTCAAAAATCTTTCATTACCTATATTGGAAATACCGACAATCCAGCACCAAAGTACAGTGAGTTGCTTGTAAGTCACCATGGCGATCTGAGGTCGAAGGGACAGTTATATCCATTGGCCTTAGCTAGCTACTCTTGACAGTAGAGTGCTACATTGGTCACATTCAATGCAGATGTACTCCTACATCTCATCTGGATGCCATACCAGTGTCTCCACATCACTTGGTTATGAGGACAATCAACTCATATGGCATACAACAATCTACACTTGATAAGTTATCATCCTTATTAATAACTTATCATTTGATCGTAAATAGTTTAAGAACCATCCGATAAATCTTTCTTTATCGATTGATTGTGGTTCTAAGAACTTCATCATAATTTAGGAGTTCATTTAAGAAAGATAAAACTTTTTTGATAAAACAACCAAATTACTATTATTAGATAATTCATATACTAATTCCAATCATCTACTACTTAGATGATTGGCTTTAAGACACATTTCTCAATATAATCAACTCCGAGAAGGGCCCGTACATCTATAATGGTGGAAGATCTTAGACTTAATCTTTTCTTATGAAGATTTGATTTAGGTCTCTTTAAACTTGACTTGACATAGCCATAACCAGTATGACTAACCTAGTGGCATGGGTTAGCTCGTATTGTTAGCCATATTAGATTAGGACTGGGCCGATAAATATGGCTAGGTAAGTGAGATCGATGGAAGGGATATGCCATTAACTCGACAAGAATACATTCGAGTCGAGTAGCTCCCAATTAAAAACTAGTCAGTCATATCTGTCAAACTTATCTTAGACACCAAATTGTTGAGCCAGAATCAATCGGATTAGCTTACAATTCAGACTCTAACCACTAAGCCTAATTAGGTCTTAACTCGATCGATCACTCATGTGACTCGACATTGACCCAGACTTAATCCTATTAGGTTGGTCAATTTAAGTACTCTTGATCCCACCTAACCAACTCTTGATTCGATTTGATCAATCGCTAGACCTAATTGAGCAACCCAAGCTCGAACCCAATTTTTTGAATATGTCTTAGATCTAAAAATTTTCAATTTTAGATCTAATATATTTCATAATCTTAATTCTTAATTAAGTTTAGAGTTCATAAACAAAATATGTATATAAAATCCTAAGATTTCAGGATTTAGAGTTTTGCAGAAAATAAGTTTTTGATTTTCGATTAAGGATGAACGCGCAGCACCCCTATACACCATAAGAACACCCCATCAAATGGAAGGAGGGGATCTTTAAATCCTACTTCGTTCTTATGACCGGACGGCCAAGGGGAATGCCTTAATCAGAAACATGATAAATCTATAAAACTAGTTAGATCTACATCATATATCACATATATAAAAATTGATCTAGCTAAAAATATATTTTGCATACATCTCATGTATCATATCATGCATGTTTTCATATCTAAATTATCTCATAAATATCTAAAAAATAAGATTTAATTTTGATCATGTCAAATTAAAATTTATTCTAGATAATTTTGTAGAACTATTCTACAACTAGTCTAAACATGCATCTATCATATCTCATATGAATAAGTTAAATAAATTTATTTTCTATTTTTTAGATTTAATTATAATATTTATAATATTAAAAATATTAAATAAATAAATATAAAATTTATAATTAATTAAATTAAAATTAAGATCATTCTGGACTATACATAGAATAATTCTATTCCTAGTCTAGTCATGCATCTCATACATCTTAGATCTTGATTATTTAATTTTTAATTTTTTAATTTTAGATCTAATCATATCTAATGTGATATCTAAAATCATCTAATTATTAGATTAAAAATAAATTAAAATTAGACCTAATAAATTATGCAACCTAGCTCTAATATCAGTTGAAGGAAAAGCCTTATTTCTCGGATCAGGTTCATTCAGATCTGATTGGATCAAAAAGGATATTTCAAAAAAAAATTTTCTAAGATTCTAGTCAGATTCAGATCTAAGACTCCTCAGATCTGATCTTATTTATCTAATAATAAAAATAAAAAAAATAAAAATTAAATCTAATTTAATTATATCTTTATTTTAGATAATCCAATTATCCTGTGATGATCCTGATGTTTTTCTGAGGTTCTGGATGTAGCCACGCAAGCACCTAGCCTCTACCGGTATCCACTCAAGCAGGATCTGAAGATTTTCTTCTTTTTAATCAACCCTTCAAAAATTAGGTCTAGATCTGATCTTGAAGGTCTTCAAAATTTCTTTCGAAGAATAGTTATTATCTCTTGCAGCAGTGCTACCTTCTTCCTTTTCTGGCGCCTTTCACTTGCTTGGATCGCATCTTACTCATGCCAAAAACCTCTTGGGTGTGGAGAGGAGAGAGAGGACCAGAGTGTGGCATGGAGAAGGAGGGAGAGAGGCTTGGTGGCATGGGCTAAAGGTGGTGCGCCATGTAGTACGACATCATCTTGGCCAATCACAGCCCTTTGTGCAATCAGATCTAAATCAGATTGGTGAGATGACATCATCTGATCCAATCAGATAAGAGATCCTCAAAACCCTCCTAAGGTGGTGCTAAGACTAGGTCAAACAAGACTTCTTGGTGCCACACTATTTAATTCTCTTAAGCAATCTGGAGTCCCATCTATATGGGACTCCATCTTTTATCCTCATGCGGTGCATGCCTCCCCAGGTGTGCGCCCCCTTTCTATCAACTTTTTAGCAGGGGGACAAGTCCCTAGGTACTCTCCTATAGGTGCATGACACATGGGCAGATGTCTAAGTATCCAGGATCAACATTTGACCAATGTCCAAAAATAGAAATTTAGCAGGTGATGGAAAATGGCAAGTGTTGTCTCAAATTTATCTCATAAATTAAAACAACCCTTTTCTAACCTAGACAAGTTCTATTAAGACTAAGTAAAGGTTCCTAAGTAAGCCCAAACATATTTGGCTCAGTCGAGATAAGGTTTAATGATTGTTAAAGGAGAACATTAGGCTCAATCGAGTGCTAGCATGATTTTCTTGAACCTAATTGAATCTTATTCAAATCAATTGAACTGGATTAGTTTAATTGATGATATCCAAATCTAAACCCTTATTTGTGTGATCCAGTTAGGTTTAGTTCCATATGGTAATGGGATATATTGTGATCTCTATCATCGACATCATCGAAACATCTTTCGATAGATTAGAATATTTTTGATTCAAACAACTAGCATGATCGATCATCCAAATCATTCTAATTACTTCAAAAATCCACCAATGTTATCTAGCAGCATATGGTGGCAACCCATCAATACTGAAAGTGAATCCCTCGGTATAGTTACCTGTGTGATTAAGTTTCTCTATCTTGAGCCCTGACCGGATTAGGGTTAAGGTGATTTTGTCAAACCCTAATTTTCATCATATGAATTAATCATTCGATTCAAGTCCAATGTGAAAATTCTAATAGAAACTCTTTCTATTATTTTACTCTACCATGGCCATGGGCTTATGGACTTGATTCTCATGATCATCATAGGGCTGCTCCTCATCTACTAAGATAGATAGATCCCCTATTGGTGCAATCCAATTCCTATAATGAACATGCTATAACCAACATACACCTCAGTATTCCAAATGGCTAGGAGACCGAGTTATGGTATAGTCAAACTATAACACCCTCAAGGTGAACTATCGATGCACCTCAAGTCGAAGAACTAGATACACCACTGCAGCTTCGATTCAGTCATCGACGAGATGGTAGACTTTCTTATGACTGCTTGAGGTGGTCATGCTCAGTGCCCTCGTTCTCTAACGAGTATCTGTACTCTCACTCTGATGTCTCTACACCATAGATTCAAGGCTCATCTATCCAAAAGAAGTGATCGTATACCAATCTTTCGGATCAATCACCATCCTCATGATGATCCTACGGTCGAAAGCATTTTATAATTTAATAATGACAATTTATGTCTTAAATTTTTAACTCTTGAAAATATGAACTATCATTACCATTAACTCAAGGAATGTATCATAGACACTTTCAAATGCACACTATGATAGAAAATAATCTATTTTATTATTTATAGTTAACATTATAATTTTGCTCTTAGAAGTATATTACAAGTGTCAGCTAATCTAGCTTCTAGAGCACACATATTTAACAAGACTTGCAAGCAACTCACTGTGCTTTGGTACCAGACTAACTTAATTTCTAATTCAATAATGAAAGGCTTCTAGGTATAGTCAAGTACTTGCAAAGTCGATGTGTGATCAAGATGGAATTGACCACTCTAAGAGTTGGAGAAGAATGTATCACTATATTTCAATATAGCAAAACCTTGGCCAAGATAATCCATCAGATGGATTTGATATTTTGAAATACAATGTCAACAATCTGATCAGAGTTGATAGTTGAACTCTGAGGTGTCCTATGAGCATTTTGGTCAAGGGGATGAATTATATGGAAACTATATCCGCATGGATTCTAATGATGGTGTTCTACACATTCGATCTATTCGACCATCGGATATCATTGCTAGATGGTCACTTTGATTGGTATAAGAATTTATTTCTATGCAACTTAAGTTTGGACCTATAAGGTCACACATATTAGAGCTCATGATCTGATCAGATGGTTGATCAACAATTGAGAATCATTCTAGGGATAAACGATCAATACGATTGATGTTTAACCTACTGCAAGTGTTGCAGGAGGATTGATTAGCAATTCGATTGGTAATTGGCTTAATTTGATTAAACCAAAGAGCTAAGATTAAGTCTATTTAAATGTGATTTCATTAGATTTGGTTTGGGCTTGATTGAATCAAGTTCAATTAACTTATTGGATAAGTCAAGTGCAAGAAAAAACTAGTCCTAGTCTAACTAGGATTTAGGTCAACCCAATTTTTTTATTTGATTAGAAAATTAAATTAAAATTAAATCTAATTTAATATAATTTAATTGAATCATTAATTGGATTAGAATCTAATTTAATTTAGTTGAGTTGGTTTTGGTTTAGTTAGGTTTAAGAAACCACTTTGACCAAGTCATAGATAGAATCCACATAGAAACCACTTTGACCAAGTCATAGATAGAATCCTAGTAAGACTAGGATTCCTCCTTGCGCCACTGATGCTTGTCATGGTACACCAAAATTAACCCTACTCACTACTTTGTAGATAGGATGAGTCGAGATCATATCCTTAGGGATCCTAGTTGATTATTTTGAAAATGCAAAAGAAAGAAAATTGATTACAAGAAACTAAGAAAGAAACAAGAAAATTATAATAAATATATTTTTAATTGATAAAAATAAAAATATAAAAAAAATAAAAATGCGATACAAGAAAACTAAATCAAGTTGATCTTCTAGTTGCGCTCGATGGTAGATGTGTCTCCTTGAATTCTTTCATCTTCCTCCGTGCAAATAGCGGCAGGATGGTTGGAATGCTTGATCTAGGAACTCCAAGGAAGAAAGATAAATGGAAGTATGGGAATATGGAAAAGAAGGATAGCGACACTAGGATTAGGACCTCTCCTAGATTTGATGGAAGGTGTGCTAGGGTTAGTACCTCCCCAAGATTTTTGGAGAAGAGAGAAAGAGAGGGAGACAATAGCTTGGAAAGAACTTGGGTGTTGGCTTGATTGATTTTTGGGTGAAGGTATTGAGGTTTATTTATAAGTGTTGGAATGGAGAAGGCCTTCATATTTTCTAGATGTGGGATTAAAGGAAGAGAAGAGATAAATGGCTCTTTGGATTTTGACCCTTGGATCTTTGATGAGTTGCTTCTGAACCATTAATCTTTAAGTCGTGTTCACATTTAAATCCATGTGAAAGGTTATCTTCTAATATGGACCCTTGAATCTTGAGAGCTTGCATCCAATTCCTTTATGAGTAAGTTGCATTCACACTCGAATTTGATTAGCCTTTGAGCTGGTTGTCTAGTTCACTTGAATCTAAGCTAATTTAAATTCAATTTGAGTTGCATGAGCCCAAACTCTTGATTACCTATAAAATAGATTAGAGAACATCAAATTTCAATAAAATAATATCAATTATTATAATATTCAGCATCTCTAGTAACTTAATTTAAGTGTTTATCAGCCACCTTAGTCCCAACGCCCCCATGCCTATTTTTTGGTATTTTTTATAAAAAATCCTTTTCCTCCTGATCTTCACGTACGCCCCCTCTCTCCCTCTTTTTCTCATATGGTAGTTGGGTAGAAGACCAAGTCAAAGAAGGAGTTTGTTTTGATATTAGATTCTATGAGATAGAATCCTAACAAACCCAAACTCTTCCCAAAAGGTGCCACCCCCTCTTCCAATTAATTTCTCTCTTATTCCATGTGAGAAACCCCTTTTCTTGTGTGCCTTTTCTTGCTGGTACATGCCAAAAATTATGGAGGGGGCACCCAAGAGTTGGGTGCCCCTTGACTTGCCCTGTTTGACCTTTTCTTATCTAGTATTTGACCTAGACAAGGACTCTTCTTTTTCTATATATTTTGAATGAATTTTAGCTAGAAATTTTTATGGATTATAGAACTTTGACAAGAATTTGAGGTGTACGAAAATTATGGAGAGAGAACCTCTGGGCATTGAGATTCAATAGATACAAAACTAGGTATCTAGGTGAGAGCAAAGAGAAGAAGAAGAGGGTCTTCTTCTAGGGTTGCAGTGTTCATCTCTTCCCTTCCTTCTTCCTTGGATTTTTTGAGAGTTTCTCATATCTAAAATCTCTTCTTCTCCTTCTCCTCTTTGAAAGAGTCTAATCTAGAAGAAAGAAGGCATCTGATCAACTATCGAAAAAATATCAGCGCAGTACTAGCATACTGTGCTGATTTCCAGCATCTGAATTTTTGATCATGATCGTGGGCTCATGTGGACGACTCCTAGAGGCCAGATGTGTCTATGGGATGCAAGTTCATCCTCAAGCCTAGATCAGTAAGTTAGAATATCTAACTCGCTCAGGTAATAGATCTAATCAATTGGTTTTTTCATACATCCATAAGATGTGGTGTAGATCTAGGTTGATGTGATCAACCTTTCCTTCTTATTTATCTTTTATTTTAGATTTAAATACCATGCAATAATCATATAATATGGTCTTAGATCTAGAAATTATTTGATATTTAAAATTAATTAGATTAATTTTGAGTCTTTCGCTGCTAATCTAGAAAATGTTTCAAGATCTAGTCCTAAAACTCTTGATCTGGTTTCTTCAATTGGTATCAGAGCCAGGTTAATTATTATACAATTATTGATGCATACTTGGATTATTTGTGGATTAGATCTAATTAATAATCTGATATTTAAATCTAAAATTAAAATCTCAGATCATACAAACTGCTTTAAGATTTCCTACTGTAAGGTTTATCCCTTACAGTGCAAAGGTTGTCCTAGTTCGTATAGATCTAATTTTATTCATAAATTTATTAGATATGATTTGATATTATTTATAATTTATTTAAAATAATTTTAAATCTAAAAATAAAATTTTAGATTGCACGGACTGATCTTATAAGCTTGTCCTACTATATGGTTTATCCCCTTACAGTGAAAAGGTTGTCCTAGTACGTGCTGATCTAAAACTTTGATCATAAAATTTTAGATTAGATCTAAGAGATTTTATGATCTGATTGAAAATATTTTAATCTAATTTTAATCATCATAAATATCTTAGATTTGATCTAAGTTGACTTATGATTGATTGATGTTGAAATTGTTTCAATTATACGAACTTGTTTAGATTAGATCTAAAGCAGTTTCATGCTCTTCTTACTTGCATATTGATTATAAATCAAACATGCAACTTGGTTAGTAGAACCATGTTGTAAAAATAGTTTATAAATATAAAATTTATTTTTGAAAAGTCGAACCCCAATCCTCAGCCCAAAACTTAATTAAAAATTAAGAAGTTGTCTTATTAGGATCTAGGATTGTAAATTGAAGATCCTAAGACATGAATCATAACACATTGGATTAAATGGATTAGTGGGGATTAGGTTCATTAATTGGGTTAGACCTAGGATTAGATTAAAGAATGGACTTAATTAGAGAATTGACTAAATCTAATCAATTGTTGTCTTAGATTAGGTCAAGGATTCTCTAGATCAATTATAATAGTTGTAGTTAGTCAAGTCCATATCTTTAACGAGACCCAAGATGGACTTGATTCTTGACTATGCGATATAGCACGAACTGTTAGGTTAATCTAATTGAAACTAATTAAACTAGTTGGTGAGTAAGGTAAACTAGATCGATGGCTTTTAATTGGTACCCCACTTACCTGGCCATTTCTGATGGTGTCTAAGGCAAGCTTTGGCAGACCCTCCCACTAATCGAACTTACCTAGCCTCTTGGTGAAATTATGTTTTGATTGGATCACTTGACTATTTGAGCTGACCCATGTCAGCTAGGTAAATCAGTTTGACTGATTTAGGTGCTCCTAGACCAGCCAATTAATGGTCTTTCTTAAGCTGACTTGGTGAAGTTAGTGGAAGGATCATGATAAGCTGTTTCATCTGACCTTCCCTCATCTTTAAATTAAATCCTCTAAAATTATTAGGTCCATAAAATGAAATAGTTATATGATAACTGGATCATAGCCTCCCATTAAAGTGGATGATAATGGGTCCATCAGTTGGATAATCATTGGAGGCCCAAAGGTCTAGTGCTTATCGGTTGATGGAATCATCATTCATTATATGATCTCTTGGATATATCTTTCTAAATGGTGGTTAGGTGGGCCAACCAAAGTTGGGCCTGATCATTGATTGGTTGGATGGGCCAAGTATGGTCATGTTAATGGTTCGACCTAACTGGACCCTTTTTTGAGAAGGCCAAAACTAACTAATCAGGGATTAGGGCAAAATTTAATTACTAGAAGTTGTTTTGAGAAATAATTCATTATGAACCTATCCTTAGATGAACATTGGTTGGCCAACCAAAGTTGGGCTCGTATGTAGTCTATGTAGATTCTAGTATCCACTAAGAAATTAGGATAATTTCTTGAATTTGAGGTAGAGGCTACCAATTCGAATACAATAGTGAGAGAATCTTTTGATTAATAGTCCAAATCTTTAGGTTTAATGAATCAATTACTAATTAGGTTATGATTTTCCTATGTGCAGATATGGCCACTTTCCTATCATTTCGATCATAAATGGACAATAATAAGTTAGTGGGATCCAACTTTGATAGCTGGTACCAAAAGTTAAAGATTGTCCTAGAGCATGAACGCATCCTACATGTGATAATTGATGATGCATCTGAGGAGTCAACTACAAATGCACGAAGAAATGTCAGAGATACTTATCAGAAGTGGCTCAATGATCAAACCATAATGCGCTGCATTATGTTGGTTGCGATGAGCGACAAGTTTAGTCGCAGATTTGAGATGGCTCAGTCAAAGGACATGCTTCAAGTGTTGGAGGATTCCTTTGGCACACCCGATGATGTGGAGAGGCACAAGACTAGTTATGCCATCTTCAATGCTAGAATGCGGGATGGAGCCTCTATCACTGATCATGTACTGTACATGATCAAGTTGATAGACTGTTTGAGCAAGCTCGACTTTTTCTTGCACAAATAGCTTGAGAAAGATGCAATATTGAAGTCACTGTCCAAGTCTTATCTCCCATTTCTTACACGTTATAGAATGTCCAAGTCTAAAGTTGACTACCATGGGTTACTGAGGTTACTTCAGAACTTTGAGAAGGATCACCAGCTCCATAAGGAGTCGATGAACTTAGTGGGAGGTTCGTCTTCTCGTTCTCGACCCTTTAGAAAAGGAAAGAAAAATAAGAAGAAGAAAGCTAAGAAGGTGCAAGTTCAAGCTAGGACATCTATGCAGGGCCAAATCAGAAAAATCAAGCCTGATAAGAGTTAAGCTGAATGCTTCTTTTGTAAGAAGTGGGGCACTAGAAGAGGAACTATCCTTAGTACATTGCCTTCCTAGACCCAAACAGGCAGAGAAAGAAGCAAGCTATTATTAGGCAATGTATTTATATGATAACTCCTTTTAATTTTTCTATTTATGATATTACTGACTGGATATTGGATATCGGAAGCCCTTATCATATTTGTAATTCATTGCAGGGGTTGTAGGTCAGTAGAAGATTCAAGCAAGGCAAAAGATTTTTGAACGTTGGAGATGGAAGACCAATTCCAATTCTAGCTTTAGAAATTTTGAAACTTGTATTTGAATCTCATACCATTGTTCCTAGTGATTATCATTTTCATCCTAGTTTCTTTTTAAATATTATTTCTATAGGCCTTTTGGTCATGAACAATTATGAAATTTTAATAAAAAAATGAGTGTGTAATGTCATTATGAATGGTGTTACTGCTTTCAATAGATAATTGAACAATGGTATATATATGTTATCACAATCTGTTAATGTAGTCTATTCAACTGGCAAACATCCTAGATTAGGTAATGTGATAGATATCTACTTGTGGCACTATAGGCTAGGTCATATATATAAGAACAAGATAAGCAAGTTGGCTCAAGAGGGTATCCTCGAACTTCGTGATTGTGAATCACTTCCAACCTATGAATCTTGTCTTCTTGGTAAAATAATCAAGTCACCTTTTACTGAAAAAGGTGAGAGAGCCACTGAGCTCTTAGGTCTAGTACATACTAATGTATGTGGACCAATGAGCACAAGTGCCAGAGGTGGATATGTCTACTTCATCACTTTTATAGATGATCTATCCAGATATGGATATGTCTATCTGATGAAACATAAGTCAGATTCTTTTGAAATGTTCAAACAATTTCAAAGTGAAGTAGAAAAATAAACTAGAAAAAGTATTAAAACTCTTCGATTTGATCGAGGAGGAAAATACCTTTATGGTGAGTTTCTCACATATCTAGTAGAGAATGGGATTCTCTTCCAATGGATTCCTCCAGGAACGCCATAACATAATGGTGTATCAAAAAGAAGAAATTAGATTCTATTGACATGGTCCGATCCATGATGGATTTTGCCAGCTTGTCGATATCCCTCTAGGGATCTGCACTCGAATCAGCTTGCTATCTTTTAAATAGGGTTTCAAGTAAATCTGTAGTTAAAACTCCATATGAGATATGGACAGGATGTAAGCCAACACTTTCATACCTCAGGGTCTGGGGGTGCTCGGTTTATGTCAAACGATTAATTATAGATAAACTGAGATCTAGGTCTGACAAGTGCGCATTTATAGGATACCCAAAAGAGACCAAAGGATACTATTTCTACCATGCTGATGAACAAAAGATGTTCGTCAACCTTAGGGCAATCTTTTTGGAAAAGAAGTTTCTTAGTGAAGGAACTGTTGCCTCTAAGGTTGAACTTGATGAAGTTCAACAGATAGAAAGTCAGACATAGAATGCTGAACCTAAGTCAAATTTGATCAAATCAGATCCGAAGCCTAGTGAACTTGCACCATTAAAGCGATCTGATAGAGTACTGCACCATCCGGATAGATACTATGGGTTTTTGATCCAGGATGATGATCCCATCGAACTCGATGAGAATGATGAGGATTCGATCACTTACATAGATGCTATGTAGAGACCCGACTCTAAGAAATGGATAGAAGCCATGAGATCCAAAATGGATTTTATGAAGGTCAACGATGTATGAACATTAGTTGACCCACTTGAAGGGGTTAAATTCATTGGATGTAAATGGGTATTCAAAAGAAAAAGAGGCACAGACGAAAAAATGGAGACTTATAAAGTCTGTCTGGTTGCCAAGAGGTATCGTCAACATTATGGTATTAACTATGATGAGACATTCTCCCTAGTGGCAATGCTCAAATCCATTCGGATAATACTTGCAATAACTACCCACTTGGACTATAAGATTTGGTAATTGGATGTGAAGATAGCTTTCTTAAATGGAGAGCTGACCAAAGAGGTGTATATGATACAACCTGAGGGGTTCACATCCACAGATGAGACCAAGGTGTGTAGGCTTCAGAGATCGATTTATGGATTGAAGCAAGCATCTCAGAGTTGGAACATACATTTTGATAAAGTGATCAAAACATATGGCTTTGTTAAGAATGGAGAAAAACCTTGCATTTACAAATGGGCAAATGGTCCAGCAGTGGTATTCCTTATTTTGCACGTGGATGGCATTCTCTTAATTGGGAATGACATTCTCACACCATAGAGAATAAAAATCTGGTTGTCAACACAGTTCTCCATGAAGAACTTGGGTGAAGCATCCTACATCCTAAGAATGAAGATCTACAGGGATAAATCTAAAAGGATGCTTGGTATATCCTAGTCCACGTACATAAAAACTGTGCTAAAGAGGTTCAATATGGAGAATTCCAAAATGACCTATCTTTCGATAGGTCAAAAAATTCCACTCTCTAAGAAGGATTGTCTGACAACTTCTAAAGAGAGAACGTATGAGTAGAATCCCATGAGAAAATCACTGAAAGGTGGTTAAGACCATCCTTAGTATTTGAAAAATACTAAAGACCAATGATTGGTTTATGGTGAGCTAGATCTAAAACTGATGGGGTTTATAGATTTCAGCTTTCAATCTGACCATGATGATAGTAGAAGCATGTCAGGATATATCTTTACCCTAAATGGTGGAGCCATCTATTAGAAAAGTTTCAAGCAGCATACAGCGGCAGACTCTATTTGCAAAGCAGAGTATATGGCAACATTAGATGTAGCAAAGAAAGCTGTGTGGCTGAGAAAGTTCATCACCGAGCTTGGAGTATCACCCTCCATTGATGGTCCAGTCCTGCTCTACTATGACAGCACTGGCACCATAGCTCAAGCAAAAAAATCGAAGGCATACCAGTAGACAAAGCACATTCTACACCGCTTCCATCTGGTCCATGAGATTGTGGATCATGATGACGTCGAGCTTCAGAAGATCAACGAAAAGAAGAACCTAGTCGACCCATTCACTAAAGCCCTGGCAATCAAGAAGTTCGACAACTATAAGTCAAAGATGGGTATTAGATATTATGCCGAGTGGTTTTAGGACAAGTGAAAGTTGTTAGAAATTATGTCCCAAAAGTCAATAGTTAGCTTATTAATGGTTGAACTATTTTTTATATGTAATTGATCATTGATAAATAAAATACTTTGACATATTTTTCATCATAAGTCTTCATCTTCTAATAAACTCTATTTTTATGGGGAAGTCCTTAGGACTATTTAGTTTCGATAAAAAGAGGATTTATCGATTAGTCCTTAAATCAGTTCACGATCAAATGATAGGCTGTTAAATAGGACGACAGCATCTATCGAGCATAGATCGCTATATGCCATATAGGTTAGTTGTCTTCTTAACCAAGGAGTGTGGAGACACTGGTATGGCATATAAGTGGGATATATGGGTACATCATCATTAAATGTGACCAACTCCAAAGCATTCTACTGTTGAGGATGTCTCTAATGGGTTATAGATATAAGTGTCCCTTAGACCTCAGATCACCTCAGTGACTTATGAGCAACTCACTGTGCTTTGGTATTGAACTAACTGAATTTCTAATTCAGTAATGAAAGGCTTCTAGGAACAGTCAAGTACTTACAAAGTCGGTGTATGATTAAGATGGAATTGACCACTTTAAGAGTTAGAGAAGAATATATCACTGTATTTTAATATAGCAAAACCTTAGCTAGGATAATCCATCAGATGGATTTGATATTTTGAAATACAATGTGGATAATCTAATTAGTGTTGACAGTTGAACTTTGAGGTATTCTACAAGCATTTTGGTCAAGAGGATGAATTATATGAAAACTATATCCGCATGGGTTCTAAGGATGGTATTATACACATTTGACATATCCAGCCGTCGGGCATCATTGCTAGATGTCACTTTGATTGGTATAAAAATTTATTTTTATCCTATTAACTTAGGTTTAGACCTATGAGGTCACACACATTAGAGCTCACGATCTGATCGAATAATTGATCAACGATTGAGAATCATTCTAGGGTTAAACGATCAATACGATTGATATTTAACCTAGTGTAAGTGTTGTAGAAGGATTGATTAGCAATTTGATTGCTAATTTACTTAATTTGATTAAATCAAAGGGCTAAGATTAAATCTGATTAAATATAATTTAATTAGATTTGGTTTGGGCTTAATTAGATCAAGTCTAATTGACTTATTGGATAAGTCAAGTGTAAGAAAAAACTAGTCCTAGTCTAACTAGGACTAGTGTCAACCCAATTTTCTAATTTGATTAGAAAATTAAATTAAAATTAAATCTAATTTAATTGAACCATTAATTGGGTTAGAACCTAATCTAATTCGGTTGAGTTAGTTTTGGTTTAATTTGGTTTAAGAAACAACTTTGACCAAGTCATAGATAGAATCCTAGTAAGACTAGGATTCTTCCTTGCGCCACCTTAGTCCCAATGCCTCCCATGCCTATTTTTTTGATATTTTTCATGAAAAATCCTTTTCTTCCTAATCTTGATGTATGCCCCCTCTTTTCCTCTTTTTCTCATATGGTAATTGGGTAGAAGACCAAGTCAAAGAAGGAGTTTGTTTTGATATTGGATTCTATGAGATAGAATCCTAACAAACCCAAACTCTTCCCAAAAGGTACTGCCCCCTCTCCTAATTAATTTCTCTCTTATTCCATGTGAGAAACCCCTTTTCTTATGCACCTTTTTTATTGGTACATACCAAAAATTATAGAGGGGGAGCCCAAGAGTTGGGCGCCCCTTGACTTACCCTGTTTGACCTTTCCTTGTCTAGTATTTAACCTAGACAAGGACTCTTCTTTTTCTATATATTTTGAAAAAATTTTGGCTTAAAATTTTTATGGGTTATAGACCTTTGAGAGTACTTTATGGTGTGAAAAAATTAGGGAGAGAGAACCTTTGGGCGTTGAGATTCAATAGACACAAAACTAGGTATCTAGGTGAGAGCAAAGAGAAGAAGAAGAGGGTCTTCTTCTAGGGTTGCTATGTTCATCTCTTTCCTTCCTTCTTCCTCGGGTTTTCTATGAGTGTTTCATATCTAAAACCTCTTCTCCTCCTTCTCCTCTTTAGAAGAGTCTAATCTAGAAGAAAAGAAGCATCTGATCAACCATCGAAGAAAGATCAGTATAGTACTAGCATATTATGCTGATTTCCAGCATCTGAATTTCTGATCGTGATCGTGGGCTTGTGTAGACGACTCCTAGAGGTCGGATGTGTGTATGACTTGCAACTTCATCCTCAAGCCTAGATCAGTGAGTTAGAACATTTAACTCACTCAGGTCATTGATCTATTAGTTTTTTTCATACATGCATGAGATGTAGTGTAGATCTAGGTTGATGTAATCAACCTTTCCTTCTTGTTTATTTTTTATTTTAGATCTAAATGCCATACAGTCATCATATAATATGATCTTAGATCTAGGAATTATCTAATATTTAGAATTAATTAGATTAATTTTGAGTCTTCTGCTGTTGATCTAAAAAAAATTTCAAGATCTAGCCCTAAAATCCTAGATCTGGTTCCTTCAGTACCTGCACCATTAAAGCGATCCGATAGAGTACAGCATCATCTAGATAGATACTATAATTTTTTGGTTTAAGATGGTGATCCCATCAAACTCGATGAGAACGATGAGAATCCGATCACCTATATGGATGCTATGTAGAGACCTAATTCTAAGAAATGGCTTAAGGCCATGAAATCCGAAATGGAGTCCAAGATGGTCAATGATGTGTGGACAATGGGTAACCCATCCAAAGGGGTTAAATTCATTGAGTGTAAATGGATCTTCAAAAAGAAAAATGGTGTAGACAGAAAGGTGGAGACCTATAAAAATTGTCTAATTGCCAAGGGGTATCATCAACGTTATGGTATTGACTATGATGAGATATTTTTTTTGTGGCAATGCTCAAATCCATTCGGATTATGCTTGCGATTGCGACCCATCTAAACTATAAGATCTGGTAGATGGATGTAAAGACAACTTTTCTGAATAGAGAGTTGACTGAAGAGATGTATATGACACAACCTGAGGGGTTTATATCCATAGATGAGTCCAAGGTGTGCAGGCTATAGAGATCCATTTATAAACTAAATCAAGCATCTCGAAGTTTGAACATGCATTTTGATAAAGTGATCAAAACATATGGCTTTGTTAAGAACGGAGAAGAATCCTACATTTACAAATGGACAAATGGTCCAGTAGTAGTATTGTTGGAAAATATATTCCAAAGCCAATCATCAGTCGGTTGATGGTTGAGCTATATTATATCTATAATTGATTCATTAATAAATAAAATATATTTTTAGTATTTTTCATCATGAAGTATTTATCTTCTAACGAACTCCATTGTTGTGATGAAATTTTTAGAACTATTTAGCTTTGATAAAGAGAGGATTTATTAATTAGTCCTTAAATCTACTCACGATCAAATTATAGGCTGTTAATTATGATGACAGCATCTATCGAGCATAGGTCGCTATATGCCATATGGGTTGGTTGTCCTCTTAACCAAAGAGTGTGGAGATACAGATATGGCATATAGGTGAGATGTATGGGTACATTGCCATTGAACGTGACCAACTTCAGATCATTCTGTTGTTGAGAATATCTCTGATGGGATATAGGAATAAGTGTCCCTTAAATCTGAGATCATCTTAGTGACTTGCAAGTAACTCACTGTGCTTTGGTACCAGACTAACTGAATTTTTAATTCAATAATGGAAGGCTTCTAGGCATAGTCAAGTACTTGCGAAGTCGGTGTATGATCAAGATGGAATTGACCACTCCAAGAGTTGAAGAAGAATGTATCACTGTATTTCATTATAGCAAAATCTTGGTCAGGATAATCAATCAGATGGATTTGATATTTTGAAATACAATGTGGACAATTTGATCATAGTTGATAGTTGAACTGTGAGGTATCCTACGAGCATTTTGGTCAAGGGGATTAATTATGAGCTCAGAAGTGGCACTCACAAGTCTTAGAAATATGAGAAAATAGGTCATGAAAAGATGGAAGCGAGCCGGAAGAGAAATCAGCTCTCATAGCAAATTTCAGAAATTAGGTCGGCACATCCAGAGATTGAGCCAACTATGTTGGGAACTAGGCCAACTCAGTCCAGGATTAGGTCGGCTAGGTCTTAGAAAAAAATTCAAATGGAAAGTAGTATTTTCGAACTATTGGCACGGTACACAACTGGATTGGCTCAGTTCTGTGCCACAACTGGGTTGACTCAATTTAGGACTGAGCCAACCCAATCATAGGTTAGACGGCTCAGTCTGAAACTAAGCTGGCTTAGTTTTTGTGGGTTATTATTTTGTGTACGTGGATTGTTTGGGTTTAGAAAGTTTTTCTATAAGCTTGAGCTTAACCCTTTGTAAAGCATATATACTAGGAATAGGTCAAGATTGTAAGAGTATTGAGATATACTTAATAAATGCTTTTCTTCTGAAAATCTCTTCTTCTTTCTTCTCTATTCCTTGAATTGTTTGATCGTACTTTCACATTAATCTCTAAGAAGTACTTTCTTATTTCTTGGCTAATCACTGGTGGCCATGCCGATCCATGTAGGAAGAGCGCGTATTCCTGACATTTGATATCAGAGTGGTGTTTCATAGAAGAGAGAAAGATACCTAAGATTTACTACATCCAGGATCTGTTGCATCAGGTTTTATCCTAAAACTTTTAGTTTGCTTCATGGTTGTCTCTAGATTGAGGTGGAGATTGTTTACATAGAGAAACGATGATACAAAAGTTTGAAAAGAGGATCTACGGCTAGTTAGATCTTCTTTGAAGGATAGTTTTGCTGGTGTGTGATATCATGAAGGGTGTTAGGGATCTATTCTTGACTTGTTTGAAGTCATGGGATCAAGTGGATTCAAGATGGATTTTGAGAAGTTTCATGGCAAGGGGAACTTTACCTTATGGCAGCAAAGAGTAAAGCACTTATTGGTTCAGCAGAGGATCTACAAGGTCTTGACAAAAGAAAGGCTAGAAAAGATCAGTGCTAAGGATTGGAAAGAGTTAGAGGAAATTGCTTTTAGTATAATCCGAATGTGCTTAGTCGATCAGGTTTTGCTCGAGGTTTGCATAGAAACTATGGCAAAAGGGCTCTGGGAGAGACTCGAGAACACATACATAGGGAAGAACATGATGAATAAGCTATGGTTGAAGAAATAGTTGTATAGTCTGAGGATACTTGAAGGTGGAGATCTTGTTGCACATATCCAAAGGTTCATTTAGGTATGTTCTGAGGTGATGAGTTTGGATGTGAAGATCAATGAGGAGGATCGGGCATTGCTGCTATTATGTTCTCTCTTAGGTTCGTATGACAGTCTCATAATAACTTTAGTTTATAGGAAGGAGATCCTAAACTATGAAGAGATTGTTGGTGTGCTCAGATCAAATGAGTAAAGAAAAAAAATCTGCAAGGAAGATCCTAAGTCTGAGATCTTGGCTGTGAATGAAAGACAGGGAAGATCAAAGGAGAAGATAAGAGAAAAATCCAAGGGTAGGTCAAAGTCTCGTGATCAGAGGAAGATAATAATGAAATGTTATAATGTCATCAGCCTGGACACCTGAGGAGAGATTGTCCCCTTTTGAGATCAAAATAAGGAAAGGCCAACAAGGAAGATGATACAGCTTCTATGAGCAGTGGAGAAGACCTACTAGTTGTATCAAATGGATACATAGAATACGATACTATGTGGATATTGGATTCAGCATGCTCACACCACTATACTTCTCATCATAAGTGGTTTGCTATCTATCAGAAGGCCGATGGTTGAAGTGTCAGCCTTGGAGATGATCATCCTTGCGAAGTAGCTAGAATTGGCTCTATCAAGGTGAGGATGTACGATGGGATCATTTGTACATTATCAAATATCAGGCATATACCAGAGTTGAAAAAAAAAATTGATTTCTTTGGGCTACATGGAGGAGTAGAATTATGCTTTTAGTAGCCAGGCTGGGAGTGGATGTCTGAAAATTTTTAAGAAAGCTTTGGTGGTGATAAGAGGTAGAAGACTGAGCAACAATCTTTACAGAATGGAAGGCTCAGTGGTAAATGATAATACAGAGGAGCTAGCAGCGGTACAAGAGGAGTAGATTTATATCAATTATGGCACTATCGGATGGGTCATATGAGTGACCGTGGGCTTACTGAACTAAGCAGAAGAGATATGATCCCAGTCCTGAAGAAGGAGGGTACAGATTTTTATGAGCCATGCATCTTTGACAAACAACATAGGGTGAAGTTTACTAGAAGTACCAAGCACAGCGAGGAGTGCTAGATTTAGTGCACTTGGATGTGTGGGGATTAACTCCTATATCAATTAGAGGTGGGGCAAAATACTTTGCCACTTTTATTGATGATTTCTCAAGGAAGGTGTGGGTTTATCTGATCAAAGAAAAATCAAAGGTGTTGGCCTGGTTCAGAGCCTGAAGTGTTGAAATAAAGAAGGTGTCAGGAAGATAGGTGAAGTATCTGAGGTCGAACAATGGAGGAGAGTATACTAGCCTAGAGTTCAGGAGGTACTGTGAGAAAAATAGCATCAAACATCATTATACAGTGAAGATGACTCTCCAGCAGAATGGTGTCATGAAAAGGATGAACCGAACGCTGATCGAGAACGCATGGAGTTTGAGGCTGCAGGCATCACTCTCAAAGTATTTTTGGGGTGATGCTCTAACTTTTTCTTATTTTCTTATGAACATGTCCCCTCATTATAAGCTAAATGGAGCCATTCTAGAGGAGGTCTGGAGTGGGAAGAAGGTGGAACTTGGTCATCTGAAAGTCTTCGATTTTATAGCCTATGCATATATGGAGGCAACTGAGTGGAGCAAATTAGACCTAAAATCTTAAATGATAACATTCATAAGATATCCACAAGGGGTCAAGGGGTACCTGCTATGTGACACTCAGGCACAGAAGTTAGTGATCAACAGGAATGTTATCTTTGATGAGAAGAGTGAAGGAATTAGATCTAGGGTTTCACAAATAGATCTTGAAACTTTTTTAAGATCTTACAGTGGAAGACTTAAATAAATCTAAAATTTATTTAAATAACCATGTAAACACATAGATCTTAGATCTATTACATGATTAAGGCATGATATTAAATCAAAAATTAAAATCAAATAAGAAAGAAAAAGGTTGACCAAATTAACCTAGATCTACACTACATCAAATGTAGGTTGAAGTTTATAGATCAGATCTACTACCTGAGCAAGTTTAGACATTCTAACTTGCTGATCCGGACTTGAGGATGAAGTCACGAGCCACACACGTGTCCAACCTCTAGGAGTCGTCTACATGAGCCTATGATCTATGATCTGAAGTCCGATGCAGAAAATCAGCATAGCATGCTAGTACTGTACTGATCCTTCTTTGACGATCGATCCAATGCTCCCTTCTTCAAAATTTGGACTCTCCAAAATATGAGAAGAAAGATGAGAGTTTGCTAATCTGAGACTCTCTCAAAAAAACTCAAAAGAAAGGAGGAGAGATTGAAAACAAAACAGCCCTAGAAGAAGATCCTCTTCTTCTTCTCTTTTCTCTCACCTAGATAGCTAGTTTGGTGCCTATAGAACCCCCTCACCCAAGGACCCTCTTCCTCTGATTTTTGCACACCTCAAACCTCTCCCAAAGCTCTGTATTCCACCTAACTTCCAAATATGACTTGGAGGAAGAGAGGGGGTGTAGAAATTAGGAAGAAAGAGATTTTCCATGAAAAATACCTAAAAAATAGGTATGGGGGGCATTGGAACCAAGGTGGCGCAAGGAGATAGGAAGTCCTAGTCACACTAGTACTCCTATTTTGACTTGGTCAAATAAGATCTTTTAACCAAATAAAATCAAGATTAAACTAACCAAATTAAATAAGGCCCTAATCCATTTAAGGACTTAATTGAATTAGATTAAATCAAATTTAATTTTGATTTATTTTCTAATCAAATTAGAAAATTAGGTTAATCCGAGTCCTAGTTAGACTAGGACTAGTTCTTTCTTGCACTTGGCTTATCTAATAAACCACTTGAACTTGATCCAATCAAGTCCATACCAATTCTAATTAAATTATATTTTATTAGACTTAATCTCAGCCTATTGGCTTAATCAAATTAAGCCAATTAGCAATCCAATTGCTAATCAATCCTCCTGCAACACTTGCACTAGGTTAAATACCAATTGTATTGATTGTTTAACCCTAGAACGATTCTTAATCATTGATCAACCATCCAATCAAATCATAAGCTCTAATGTGTGTGACCTCATAGGTCCAAACCTAAATCAATAGCATAGAAATAAATTTTTATACCAATCGAAGTGACCTTCTAGCAGTGATACCCAACGGTCGGATAGGTCGAAGGTGTAAAACACCATCCTTAGAACCCACGTGGATATAGTTTCCATATAATTCATCCCCTTGACCATAATGCTCGTAGGACACATCAGAGTTCAATTGCCAACTCTGATCAGGTTGTTCACATTGTATTTCAAAATACCAAATCCATCTGATGAATTATCCTGGCCAAGTTTTTGCTATATTAAAATATAGTGATACATTCTTCTCCAACTCTTGGAGTGGTCAATTCCATCTTGATCATACTTTGACTTCATAAGTACTTGACTATGCCCAGAAGCCTTCCATTCCTGAATTAGAAATTCAATTAGTCTAGTACCAAAGTATAGTGACTTGCTTGCAAGTCACTGAGGTGATCTTAGGTTTATGGGATACTTATACCTATATCCCATCAGAGATATTCTCGACAGCAGAATGCTCTGGAGTTGGTCACATTCAATGACGATGTATCCATACATCTCATCTATATGCCATACCAGTATCTCTATACTCCTTGGTTAAGAGGACAATCAATCTATATGGCATATAGCAGCCTATGCTCGATAGACGTTGTTGTCCTAATTAACAGCCTATCATTTGATCGTGAATAAATTTAAGGACTAATCGGTAAATCCTCTCTTTATCAAAACCAAATAGTCCTAAGGACTTCATCACAATAATGGAGCTCAGTAGAAGATGCAAACTTATGGTGAAAACGATGCCAAAATATTTTTATTAATTAATAAATTAATTATAATATCCCAACCATCAACAGGTTGATGATTGACTTTGGGACACAATTTCCAACAACTCTCACTTGTCCTAAAGCCACTCGGCATAGTATCTAATACCCATCTTCGACTTATGGTTGTCGAACTCCTTGATTGCCAGGGCTTTAGTGAAGGGGTCAACTAGGTTCTTCTTTCCATCGATCTTCTGAAGGTCGACGTCACCATGATCCACGATCTCATGGACCAAATGGAAGCAATGCAGAATATGCTTTGTTCACTGATGTACCTTCGGTTCCTTTGCTTGAGCTATGGCACCATTGCTGTCGCAGTAGAGCAGGACTAGACCATTAATGAAGGGTGCTACTTCGAGCTCGATGATGAACTTCCTCAGCCACATAGCTTCCATTGTTGCATCTGATGCTGCCATGTACTCTGCTTCGCAAATAGAGTCAGCCACTATATGCTACTTGAAACTTTTCTAGCAGATGGCTCCACCATTTAGAGTGAAGATGTACCCCGATACACTTTTACTATCATCATGATCAGATTGAAAGTTGGAGTCTGTAAACCCCACAAGCTTCAGATTTAACTGACCATAAATCAACCATTGGTCCTTAGTATTTCTCAAATACTTAAAGATGGTTTTAACCATCTTTCAGTAATTTTCTCCAGGGTCAGATTGATATCTACTCACCACTGCTAATAAGTATGCCATGTCTGGTCTCGTACATGTCATTGCATACATAATAGACCCCACTACCGAAGCATATAGAATTCTACTCATACGCTCTCTCTCTAGAGGAGTTGTTGGATAATCCTTCTTAGAGAGAGAAATTTCTTGGCCTATTGGGAGATAACCCTTTTTGAAATTCTCCATGCTGAACCTCTTCAGCATAGTTTCTGTGTACGTGGACTAGGATATACTAAGCATCCTTTTAGATCTATCTCCATAGATCTTCATTCCTAGGATGTAGGATGCTTCACCCAAGTCCTTCATGGAGAATTATGATGACAACCAGAATTTTATTCCTTATAGTGCAGAGATATCATTTTCGATTAAGAGAATATCGTCCACGTACAAGATAAGAAATACCACTGTTGGATCATTTATCCATTTGTAAATGCAAGATTCTTCTCCGTTCTTAATGAAGCCATACGTTTTGATCACTTTATCAAAATGCATGTTCCAACTCTGAGATGCCTACTTCAATCCATAAATGGATCTCTGAAGCTTGCACATCTTCGACTCATCTATGGATGTGAACCCTATAGGATGTATCATATACACCTCTTCGATCAGCTCTTCATTTAGAAAAATTATCTTCACATCCATTTGCTAGATCTCATCATCTTGACGGACAGCAATGGCAAGCATGATCCAAATGAACTTGAGCATTACCACAGGAGAGAACATCTCGTCATAGTCAATACCATAATGTTGATGATACTCCTTGGCAAATAGACGTGCTTTATAGGTCTCCATCTTTTCGTCTGTGCTCCTCTTCCTTTTGAAGATCCATTTACATACCAATAGGTTTAACCCCTTCAAATGGGTCAACTAATGTCCATACTTCATTGACTTTCATGGAATCCATTTCAGATCTCATGGCTTCTATCCATTTCTCAGAGTTGGGTCTCTGCATCGCATCCATATAAGTGATCGAATCTTCATCATTCTCATCGAGTTTGATTGGATCACCATCCTAGACCAAGAATCCATAGTATCTATCTGGATGGCTGGATACTCTATCGGATCGTCTTAATGGTGCAGGTTCACTAGGCTTCGGATCTAATCTGATCAAATCCAACTTAGATTCAACATTCTGTGTTAGACTTTCTACCTGTTGAACTTCATCAAGTTCAACCTTAAAGGCAATAGTTCCTTCATCAAGGAACTTCTTTCTCAAAATGGTTGCCCTAAAGCTGACGAATACCTTTTGTTCATCAGCATGGTAGAAATAGTATCCTTTGGTCTCTTCTGGGTACCCTATGACTGTACACTTGTCAGACTTAGGTCCAAATTTGTCTGTAACTAACCGTTTGACACAAGCCGGGCACCTCCACATCCTAAGGTGTGAAAGTACTGGCTTTCATCCTATCCATATCTCATATGCGGTTTTAACTATAGACTTACTTGAAATTCTATTTAATAGATAACAAGCTGATTTGAGTGCATATCCCTAGAAGGATATCGGTAAGCTGGCAAATTCCATCATGGATCAGACCATGTCTAACAAAGTCCAATTCCTCCTTTCAGACACACCATTATGCTGTGGTGTTTCAGGAGGAGTCCATTGGGAGAGAATTTCATTCTCTTCTAGATATGTGAGAAACTCACTAGAAAGATATTCTCCTCCTCAATCAAATCAAAGAGTTTTAATACTCTTTTTAGTTTATTTTTCTACTTCACTTCAGAATCGTTTGAACATTTTAAAAGAATCCGACTTATATTCCATCAGATAGTCATATTCATATCTAGATAAATCATCTATGAAAGTGATGAAGTAGATATATCCACCTTTGGCACTTATGCTCATTGGTCTACATGCATCAATATATACTAGACTTAAGAGCTCATTTGCTCTCTCACTTTTTTCAATGAAAGATGACTTGGTCATTTTACCAAGAAGATAAGACTCACAGGTTGGAAGTAATTCACAATCATTAACTTTGAGGATTTTCTCTTGAGTCAACCTATTTATCCTATTTTTGTTTACATGACCTAGCCTACAGTGCTATAAGTAGATACACTATCTACACCATTGTTCAATTATCCATAGAAAGCAGTAACACCATTCATAATGACATTACAAACTGATTTCTTTATTAAAATTTCATAATTATTCATGGCCTAAAAGCCTATAGAAATGATATTTGAAAAGAATCTAGGACAGAAATGACAATCACTAAGAACAATGGTATGAGATTCAAATATAAGTTTCAAACTTTCTAAAGCTAGAACTAGAACTGATCTTCCATCTCCAACATTTAGGAATCTCTCACCTTGCTCGAATCTTCTACTAACCTACAAACCCTGCAACGAATTGCAAATATGGTAAGCGCTATCGATATCCAATACCCAGTTAGTAATATCACAAATAAAAAAATTGCGAGGATTTATCATATAAATATCTTGTCCAGCAATAGCTTGCTTCTTTCTGTACCTGTTCGGGTTCAGGGAGGCAATGTACTAAGGATAGTTCCTCTTCCAGTGCCCTCACTTCTTCCAAAAGAAGTATTCTACTTGACTCTTATCAGGCTTGGTCTTTGGGGTCTAAGCCTGCATGGGTGTCCTAGCATGAACATGCACCTTCTTAGCTTTCTTCTTCTTGTTCTTCTTCTCTTTCATAAAGGATCAAGAACGAGAAGACGAACCTCCCACTAAGTTCACCAACTCCTTATGGAGTTGGTGATCCTTCTCAAAGTTCTAAAATAACCTCAGTAATCCATGGTAGTCCACTTTAGGCTTTGACATTCTATAATGTGTAAGGAATGAGAGATAAGACTTGGACAGCGAGTTCAGTATTGCATCTTTCTCAAGTTGTTTGTGTAAGAAAAAGTTGAGCTTGCATAAGCACTCTATCAGCTTGATCATGTACAATACATGATCAGTGAATAGAGGCACCATCCCACATTCTAGCATTGAAGATGGCACAACTAGTTTTGTGCCTCTCAACGTCATCGGATGTGCCAAAAGAATCCTCCAGCACATAGAACATTTTGTTTGGTTGAGCTATCTCAAACTTGCGACTGAACTCGTTGCTCATCGCAGCCAGCATAATGTAGCGCACCATGGTTTGGTCACTGAGTCACTTCTGATAAGTGTCTCTGACTATTTCACATACATTCATAGTTGGCTCCTTAAGCGTAGGATCTATCAGCACATTTAGGATCCATTCATGCTTCAGGACAATCTTCAACTTTTGATACCAGCTACCGAAGTTGGATCCCATCAATTTATCATTGTCCAACAATGATCGGAGCGATAAAGAAGTGGCCATGTCTGCACAAAGAAAAATCAAAATCTAATTAGTAATTGATTCATTAAACCTAAAGATTTGGACTTTAATCAAAATATTTCTCCCATTATTTTATTTGAATTGGTAGCCTCTACCTCCAATTTGAGAAATTATCTTAATTTCTTAGTGCATACTAGAATCCACATAGACTATACACAAGCCCAACTTTGGTTGGCCCACCCATGTATATTTAAGGATAGGTACATAACCAATTATTTTTTTAAATAATTTTTAATAATTAAATTTTGCCCCAGGCCCTGATCAATTGGCTTTGGCCTTCTCAAAAAAGGATCCAGTTAGGTCCAACCATTAACATGATCATACTTGGCCCATCCAATCAATGAATGATCAGGCCCAACTTTGGTTGGCCCACTTGACCACCATTTAGAAAGATGTATCCAAGAGATCACACAATGAATGATAATTTCATCAATCGATAAGCACCAGGCCTTTGGGCCTCCAACGATTATCCAACTGATGGACCCATTATCATCCACTTTAATGGGAGGCTATGATCCAATTATCATATAACTATTTCATTTTAGGGACCTAATCATTTTAGAAAATTTATTTATAGAAGTGACTAGGTCAGATTTGTGAGGATTTATGGTACTCCCAAGTCTTGGAAGGCCATGGGAGGAGTTAGGGGGTTGGCTCCGAGGATTTCAGGGGCTTGGTTGGTGCTTCGAAGACCTAGAACATAAGGTGAAGCAAGAAATCAAAGTCGAAGAATCAAGACTACAAAAAGAAGATTTTCTACAGGTTAGCTGACTCAGTCCAAAATTGGGTTGGCTAAGTCTCATTGCATAAGCAAAATAGAGAGCTGCATGTTCGAAACTACTAGCATGGCATAGAACTGGGCCGACTCAGTTTTAGATTGAGCTAACCTAGTAGAACTTAGCTGGCTCAGTGCTGAGACTAAGTCGGCTCAGCGCACGAGCAGAGTTACGCGAGGATCTACTTTGGGCTAGGGTCTGGGTTGATCCTAGGGGTCTTAAGGCCTAGTTTGAAAGATCTTAAGGAGACTAATTCATGTATGGGTCGGATCTAGATTCAGAGGATGAGAGCATGGGAGACATGGGTGTACATGAGCTCGGTGAGTGCTTTCATGTATTGGGTTAGTCGGAAAGTTTTTTGGTCGGATCTAATGTCTATGTATAAATACACAGGCTGTATTAGGATTTTATTATGTTGTAGAATACAAACCTTTTCTCCCTCAACTCTCTTCTTCTCTTCTCTCTAGAGTTACCACCCTAGGGTTCTTGAAGAAGGCCTAAAGAAGCGGGGCATCTCCCTCAAGCCCAAGAAGGGAGGCACCCCATCACAGATCCAGATGGAGGATTGATGGTTTGCTGCCCATAGAGAATGTCACAAATTTTTTTAGGTCCGTGCTAAAGATCATAGGCTTCCGCAACGTGGTATCGAAGCTTATGATGTCAAGGATGATTAGCATTCGAGCGATATCATGGAACAACAATTGGTATTAGAGCTAGATGATGCCTAGAATGTTGTGTGCTTATAATTGGTATCAGAGCCTGATGGTGCATGAAAGGGAAGGAGAAGACGTACAAGGTGAAATCAGAAATCTACACAAGGATTCTATGGTATGTCTTAAATCTACCTTGTTATTGCTATGGTTTGGCCAATCGGGAGCAGCAGGTTGAAGGTGGAGGTTGAGAGAATTAACGAAAAGGAATTTTTCCTAGGGTGGATGGATTTGGTGTATAATTTGTTGATCGATCTTGGTGGAAAGACTGGGGTGTATGATGGTTATGTGATAGGTAGGGAGCGTTGGAGTGCTTCAATAGCATTTTTCTGAAGATGCAGGGCTGAGAGAGGCTCGACGATGCAGCAGTCGAGAAAGATATCTCAGTAGAGAGCATCAGAGTTCTCTAGGAAGATGGGTAGTGTAGGACTATTGAAGAGAGATTTTCAAAAGAGTAATGGTTGAAGGAAGGCTGAAGAAGTGACTATACGTCCTCCTGTGTCAGAAAGATGGGAAAGTAGTCAGAGATGTATTCAGTGGTTCGACCAGAGCATGAATTTATGGAGCCTTGGGAGTGATGGAGATGGATGATCCAAGGAGGTCTAGTAGATTAAGGCTGGATGGCTGTAGAGCAACGTAGAGATGAGTCAGGGAGCACTAGAGTGCTATAGGAGCACTATCCTGGAGACATAGGGGCTGAGAGAGGCTCGGCAGTACAGCAGTCAAGGAGTGTATCTCAATAGATGGAGTTAGGGGCTTTCCAGGGAGATCGAGATCAGGTCTCAAAGAGAGCTAGGGGGTCTCAAGGAGCATCAGGAGGTCTCTAGCAATCGAAAGTATCATGAATCAAATTTTTTCTGCAGGAACACCAGGGAGAGTCGTGGTTCAGGTAGAGGATGGTTCTCCAGGTGCAACTGAAGTGACAGCTAGTGTAGGGGCAGAAGAGAAGGACTAGGGTGCAATTTCTTAGGATTCAGTCATTGGTTTCAAAAGAGTTGGATGAGCTCTTAGATTTTAGAGGTGCCCATGGGTTACGGATGTATCCAAGATGGCTTTGAAGATGGCCGCAAAGTACGGAGGGTTCGATGGGGCAGCGATGGTGTTCGAGGTACAGCGATAGGCTCAGCAATGCAGTATTAAGTGGTTAACCTCGAGGGACTCGGGCATAGAGTCAACTTCTACTATATCAGGTGGACTTTAGATAAAGGTGGAGCTTCGTAGTGGTGGCTTCACAAGTGGAAAAAAAATTTGGCATGACTTCAGCACGCCGATGATGTACAGTTTCAGGTGGAGCAACATATGCAGGAGGACAAGCATAGTTCTAAGGAGGCCATGTCAAATTTGCAGCAAATGCCAGTATAGAAATGCTATGTGTTCTACAAGAAAGTCCAAGAAAAGTGATGCAGCTGCTAAATAGAAGGGATCCTACAATTTTAGGGTAGTGTCAAGAAGTAAGCACAAGTCTTCAATGGTGGAGGCGGTCATCCCAAAGGCCTCAAGGGTGCATAATAGCTGAAGAGAATTGGAAGACGCGATGTTTGCATAGGTGCTGTCGAGTACGCAGGGATAGTGGAATCATGGGGAGGTCATTGTCGAGAGATTTGCCAAGGCTTGGAGCACCAAGATGGAGATTATGAGGATTTATGATGCTCCCATGCCTTTGGAGGCCACGGGAGAGTCAGGAGGTTGGCTCTGGGGATTCTAGGGGCTTGGGTGGTGCTTCGAAGACCTGGGACACAAAGTGAAGCAAGGAACCAAAGTTGAAAAGTCAATACTACAAAAAGAAGATTTTCTGCAGGTTAGCTGGCTCAGTCCAAAACTAGGTCAGCTAAGTTTCAATGTACAAGCAAAATAGAGAGCTGCGCATTTGGGACTGCTGGCATGGCACAGAACTGGGCTGGCTCAATTTCAAACTGAGGTGACCCAGTAGAACTTAACCGACTCAGTGCTGTGACTGAGCCGACTCAGTGCACGGGTAGAGTTATGCGAGGGTCTATTTTGGGCTAGGGTCTAGGTTGATCCTACGGGTCTTAAGGCCTGGTTTGAGAGGTTTTAAGGGGGCTAATTCATGTATGGGTTGGATCTAAATCCAGAGGATGAGAGCATGGGAGACATGGGTGTACATGGGCTTGGTGAGTGCTTTCATGTATTGGGTTAGCTGGAGAATTTTTTGGTCGGGCCTAATGGCTATGTATAAATACAAAGGCTTTATTAGGATTTCATTATGCTATGGAATACAGACCTTTTCTCCCTTAACTCTTTTCTTCTCTTCTCTCTAGAGTTGCCGCCCTAGGATTCTTGAAGAAGGCTTAGAGAAGGGAGGCATCTCCCTCAAGCCAAAGGAGGAAGGTGCCCCATCACAGATCCAGATGGAGGATGGATGGTTTGCTGCCCATAGAGAATGTCATAGGTTCCTTCAGGTCCGTGCTAAAGATCAGGGGCTTCCACAACATGGTATCGGAGCTTGTGATGCCAAGGATGATTGGCATTCGAGCAATATCATGGAACAATAATTGGTATCAGATCTAGGTGATGCCTGGAACATTATGTGCTTACAAGATTAACCAGCTTATTATGATCCTCCTACTAACTTCACCAAGTCAGCTTAAGGGAGACCATTAATAGGCTGGTCTAGGAGCACCTAAATCAGTCGGACCGATTTACCTAGCTGACATGGGTTAGCCCAAATAGTCAAGCGATCTGATTAAAACATAATCTCACCAAAAGGCTAGGTAAGTTTGATCAGTGGAAGGGTCTGCCAGGCTTGCCTTAGACACCATCAGAAATGGCTACGTAAGCGGGCTGCTAATTTAAAACCACTGGTCTTATTTACCTTAGATACCAACTTGTTTAATTAGTTTTAATTAGATCAACCTAACAGTTCGTGCTAGACCATGTAGCCAAGAATCAAGTCGATCTTGGGTCTTGTTAAAGATATGGACTTGACCAACTACAACTATTGTAATTGATCTAAAGAATCCTTGACCTAATCTAAGACAATAATTGATTAGATTTAGTCAATTCTCTAATTAAGTCCACTCTTTAATCTAACCTTAGGTCTAACCCATTAATGGATCTAATCCCCACTAACCCATTTAACCTAATGTGTTATGATTTAGGTCTTAGGATCTTCAATTTACAATCCTAGATTCTAATCAATCAACTTCTTAATTCTCAACTAAGTTTTGGGTTGACGGTTGGGGTTCAGCTTTTTAAAAATAATTTTCATGTTTGTAAAATATTTTTACAACATGGTTCTATCAACCAAGTTGCATGTTTGGTTCATAATCAATATGTAAGTGAAATAAACATAAAACTACTTAAGATCTAATCTAAACAGGTTCATATAATTGAAATAGTTTCAATAATAATCAATCATAAATCTCTCTAGATCAAATCTAATATATTTATGATGATTAAAATTAGATTAAAATATTTTTAATCAGATCATAAAATATTTTAGATCAATATGTACTAGGATAACCTATTCACTGTAAGGGATAAACCTTACAGCAAGACAACCTTATGGTAGTCCATGCAATCTAAAATATTTTATTATTTTTTTTAATTTTAAATTTAATAATTAGATTATAAATTATATCTAATCTAAGAAATAATTTAGATATGCATAAAAATCATGTAATAAGAACCTACTTTGGTACCAATTGAAGGAACCAGATCTAGGATTTCACAGATAGATCTTGAAACTTTTTCAAGATCATACAGCAAAAGACTTAAATAAATCTAAAATTTATTTAAATAACCATGTAAACACCTAGATCTCAGATCTATTACATGATTTAGGCATGATATTAAATCAAAAATTAAGATCAAATAAGAAAGAAAAAGGTTGATCAAACCAACCTAGATCTATACTAATTTAAATGTAGGTATGATGTTTATAGATCAGATCTATTACCTGAGCAAGTTTAGATGTTCTAACTTGCTGATCTAGACTTGAGGAAGAAGTCATGAGCTGTACACACGTCCGATCTCTAGAAGTCATTCACATGAGCCTACGATCCCTGATCTGAAGTTTGATGCAGGAAATCAGCATAGCATGCTAGTACTGTGCTGATCCTTCTTTGAAGGTCGATATAATGCTCCCTTCTTCAAAATTTGGACTCTCCAAAATATGAGAAGAAAGATGAGAGTTTGCTGATCTGAGACTCTCTCAAAAAAATTCAAAAGAAAAGAGGAGAGATTGAAAATAAAATAGTCCTGCAAGAAGACCCTCATCTTCTTCTCTCTTTTCTCACCTAGACACCTAGTTTGATGCCTGTGGAACCCCCACGCCCAAGGATCCTCTTTCTTTGATTTTTGCACACCCCAAACCTCTCCCAAAGCTCTATATTCTACCTAACTTCTAAATATGACTTGGAGAGAGAGAGAGGGTGTGAAAATCAGGAAGAAAGGGATTTTTCATGAAAAATGCCTAAAAAATAGGTATGGAGGGCATTGGGACCAAGGTGGCGCAAGGAGATAGGGAGTCCTAGTCACACTAGGACTCCTATTTTGACTTGGTCAAACAAGATCTTTTAACCAAATAAAATTAAGATTAAACCAACCCAATTAAATAAGTATCTAACACATTTAAGGACTTAATTAAATCAGATTAAATTAGATTTAATTTTGATTTATTTTTTAATCAAATTAAAAAATTGGTTTAATTCGAGTCTTAGCTAGACTAGGATTAGTTCTTTCTTGCACCTGGCTTATCCAATAAACTAATTGGACTTGATCCAATCAAGCCCAAACCAAATCTAATTAAATCATATTTAATTAAACTTAATCTCAATCTATTGGCTTAATCAAATTAAGCCAATTAGCAATCCAATTGCTAATCGATCCTCATGCAACACTTGCACTAGGTTAAACATCAATTGTATTGATTGTTTAATCCTAGAATGATTTTTAATCATTGATCAACCATCCAATCAGATTGTAAGCTCTAATGTATGTGACCTCATAGGTCCGAACCTAAGTCGGTAGCATAGAGATAAATTTTTGTACCAATTAAAGTGACCATCTAGCAATGATATCCGACGGTCGGATAGATTGAAGGTGTAGAACACCATCCTTAGAACCTATATGGATATAGTTTTCATGTAATTCATCCCCTTAACCATAATGCTCATAGGACACATCAAAGTTCAACTATTAACTCTGATCAGATTGTCCATATTGTATTTCAAAATACCAAATCCATCTGATGGATTATCCTGACCAAGGTTTTGTTATATTGAAATACAGTGATACATTCTTCTCCAACTCTTGGAGTGGTCAATTTCATCTTGATCATAATCCAACTTCGTATGTACTTGACTGTGCCCAAAAGCCTTTCGTTGCTGAATTAGAAATTTAGTTAGTCCAGTATCAAAGCACAGTGAGTTGCTTGCAAGTCACTGAGGTGATCTCAGGTCTAAGGGATATATCTATATCCCATCAAAGACATTCTAGATAGCAGAATGCTCTGGAGTTGGTCATATTTAATGATGATGTATTCATACATCTCACCTATATGCCATACCAGTATCTCTACACCTTTTAGTTAAGAGGACAACTAACCTATATGGCATAAGCGATCTATGCTCGATAGACGCTGTCGTCCTAATTAATAGCCTATCATTTGATCGTGAACAAATTTAAGAACTAATCGATAAATCCTTTCTTTATCAAAACCAAATAGTCCTAAGGACTTCATCACAACAATGAAGTTCATTAGAAGATGTAAACTTGTGATGAAAAAGATACCAAAATATTTTTATTAATTAATAAAATAATTATAATATCTCAACCATCAATAGACTGATGATTAGTTTTGGGACATAATTCACAACAAAGAGCATCTTGAGGAGGTCTGGGATATATGGAACTAGAGAAATAGAGGTGAACAGCGATGGCCAATTAGAGAATGATGGCATGTAGGTTACATCCACTAATAGGAGTGTTCCTATTGAGGTGGAGCTGGGCAGAAAAGTATTGTCTCAGATTAAAAATCAGCATAGAGGGCCGACAGTTTAGATAGATGTGTTGGAGCAGCCACAAACATCATGCAGAGATGTGTCAGTGGGAGTGGCTTTGCACAAGCCCCAGCATACAATTAGGAGATCGATCAGATATGGCATTGATGAGGTTATCTCCTATGTACTCATTATTGCTAATGGAGATCCAGAGAATTATGCAGAGGCCATGGAGAGTGAGGATCATGATTCATGGATACAGGTCATGATGGAGGAGATGGAATTACTTGAGAAGAATCAGACATGATAGTTGGTGGATCTTTCAGAGGGTGCTCGATCTATTAGCTTAAAGTGGGTGTTCACAAAGAAAGAAGCACCTTAAGAATAAGGTGGAGTCAGATTCAAAGCAAGGATGGTAGCAAAAGGATGCTCACAAAGGGAAGGGATTGACTACATAGAAATTTTCTCTCCTATGGTGCGTCATACATCTATTTGAGTTTTGCTGTCTCTGATGGCACAGCATAACATGGAATTGAAATAAATGAACGTGAAGACAACCTTCCTTCATGAGACTTTGGAGGAAAGAATCTACATGAAGTAGCCAGACGGTTTAATGGAGATGGAATAGGAAGAAAAGGTGTGTTTACTCAGAAAGTCTTTGTATGGCTTGAAATAATCTCTTCATCAGTGATATCGAAGGTTTGATAGCTTTATCTTGAGCCTGGGTTTTAGCAGATGTGAACATGATTGTTGTGTCTACATCAAGGATGTAGATGAGGAGGATAACCAATACCTATTATTGTATGTAGATGATATGCTCATAGGCAGTAGAAGCATGGATGCTGTGGAAAGGTTGAAAAGGATATTATCATCTAAGTTTGAGATGAAGGATTTGGGTCCAGCTGAGAAAATTCTTGGAATGGAGATTCGTAGAGATAGGTGCAAAGGAGTGCTCCATTTGTCATAAGAAAAATTTTTCTAGAAGATTCTGGAGAGGTTTGCGATGTAGAAGGCCAAACTTGCAAAGATGCCATTGCCAAGCCATATGTCTCTCTCTAAATTACAGAGAGTACATGAAATGAGTCTCTTATGTAAATGCTATAGGTAGAGTGATGTACACTATGGTGTGTTGTAGATCAGATATAGCACATGCAGTGAGCATAGTTAGTAGATACATGGCTAACCCTGGGAAGGAATGTTGAAAAGCAATGAAATGGATATTGAGATATCTGCATAGAACAAGGGATTATGGTTTGGTGTTTGGTGGATAGTTGAGAGGATTTGGAGAATAATCTATGAAGATGTGTGAAGGTTTAGGTCCTTAGGAAGGATTTGTTGATGAAAATTATGCTGGTGATCTTAATACAAGGAGGTCTATTACTGGATACCTCTTCTGTGTATATGGTGGATCGGTGTCTTAGATATCAATCCTTCAGCCAATCAGGATCTTGTCTACCATAGAGGTTGAGTACATTGGAATAACGGAGGTTGCAGAGGAAGCCATTTGGCTTAGGAGGCTGATTGATGAGTTGGGGGTGAAGCAGAGCAAGGTTACACTATTCAGTGATAGTCAGAGTGCTCTACTGTTGGCATAGAAGCCAGTCTATCATGTGTGCATAAAGCATATAGATGTGAGGTAGCATAGGATTAGAGAGCTGGTGGAGGAAGGTGAAGTGGAACTGATGAAGATCCATACCAAGGAGAATCAGTTTGATGCACTTATGAAGATACTCCCCATTGACAACTTTCAGAGATGTGTGGCATGGATGGATCTATTGAGAAGAGATGAGTTCACAAGAACTTGGAAGTACCAAGGTAGAGAATGTGAGCTCAGAAGTGGCACTCCCATGTCTTGGAAATATGAGAAGATAGGTCATGGAAAGATGGAAGGGAGTTGGAAGAGAAATCAGCTCTCCTAGCAAAGTTCAAAAACTAGGCTGGCTCACCCTGAGACTGAGCTGGCTAAGTAGGAACTAGGCCGGCTCAGTCTAGGACTAGATCGGCTAGGTCTCAAAGAAAATTCAGATAGAAAGTAGCATTTTTAGACAGTTGGAAAGGTACACAACTGGGTCGCCTCAGTCCAGACTGAGCTAACCCAGTTGCAGGTTAGACGGCTCGGTCTAAAACTGGGCTGGCTCAATTTTCATGGGTTATTATTTTGTGTATGTGTGTTGTTTGGGTTTGAAAAGTTTTTCTATAAGCTTGAGCTTGACCCTTTGTAAAGTATATATACTGAAAATAGGTCAAGATTGTAAGAGTGCTGAGATATACTTAATAAAAGCTCTTTTCTTCCAAAAATCTCTTTGCTCTTCTTCTCTATTCCTTAAATTATTTGATCATGCTTCCGCATTAATCTCTGAGAAGTACTTTCTTATTGCTTGGCTAATCATCAGCGGCCATGTCAATTTGTGTGGAAAGAGTGCGCATTTCCAACATTAATTATATGAAAACTATATTCGTATGGGTTCTAAGGATGTTGTTCTACACATTCAACCTATCCGACCATCGGGTACCATTACTAGATGCTTACTTCAATTGATATAGAAATCTATTCCTATGCTACTGGCTTAGGTTCAGAGCTATGAGGTCATACACATTAGAGCTCATGATATGATCAGATGGTCGATCAATGATTGAGAATTATTCTAGGATTAAATAATCAATATGATTGATGTTTAACCTAGTGCAAGCATTGTAGGAGGATCGATTAACAATTTGATTGTTGGTTGGCTTAATTTGATTAAGCCAAAGGGCTGAGATCAAGTCTAATTAAATATGATTTAATTAGATTTAGTTTGGAATTGATTGGATCAAGTTCAATTTGCTTATTGGATAAGCCAAGTGCAAGAAAAAAGTAATCCTAGTTCAACTAAGACTTGGATCAACCCAATTTTCTAATTTGATTAAAAGATTAAATTAAAATTAAATTTAATTTAATCTAATTTAATTAAATCTTTAATTGGGTTAGAATCTAATTTAATTTTGTTGACTTGGTTTTTTATTTAATTTGATTTGAGAAACCATGTTTGACCAAGTCATAGATGGAATCCTAGTAAGACTAGGATTCCACCTTGTGCCACCTTAGTCCTCCACACCCCACGCCCTATTTCTTCTCTTATTTTTTTGAGGATTTGTGGTGCTCCTAAGCCTTGGGAGGCCACAGGAGGAGTTAGGTGGTTGGCTTTGGAGATTTCAGGGGCTTAGTTGGTGCTTCAGAGATCTGGGACACAAGATGAAGCAAAGAACAAGAGCTGAGAAATCAAGATTGTAGAAAGAAGATTTTCTACAAGTTAGCTGGCTCAGTCCAAAACTAGATCAACTAAGTCTCAAAGCACAGGTAAAACAAAGAGTTGCGCATTCAGGACTGCTAGCACGGCACAGAACTGGATCTACTCAGTTTCAGACTGAGCCAAATTAGTAGAACTTAGCCGACTCAATGCTAAGACTGAGTCGGCTCAGTATGCGTGCAGAGTTACACGAGGGTCTATTTTGGACTAGGGTTTGGGATGATCCTAGGGGTCTTAAGGCCTGGTTTGAAAGATCCTAAGGAGGCTAATTCATGTATGGATCGGATCTAGATCCAGAGGATGAGAGCATGGGAGACATGAGTGTACATGGGCTCGGTGAGTGCTTTCATGTATTGGGTTAGTCAGAGAGTTTTGGTCGAGCCTAATGGCTATGTATAAATACATAAGTTGTATTAGGATTTCATAAGACTATGAATGCTGTGGAATACAGACCTTTTCTCCCTCAACTCTCTTCTTCTCTTCTCTCTAGAGTTGCCATCCTAGGGTTCTTGAAGAAGCCCCAGAGAAGGGGGGCATCTCCCTCAAGCCCAAAGAGGGAGGTGCCCCATCATAGATCTAGGTAGAGGATCGGTGGTGTGCTACCCATAGAGAACATCACAGGTTTCTTCAGGTCCATGCTAAAGATCAGGAGCTTCCTTAACATGGTATCAGGATGCTTGTGATGTCAAGGATGATTGGCATTCAAGTGATATCATGGGTCTACAATTTGGTATCAGAGCTAGGTGATGCTTGGAATATTGTGAACAACAATATGGTATCAAAACCAAGTTTCAAAGCCTAATGGTGCATGGAAGGAAAGGAGAAGTCGTACAAGGTGAAATAAAAAATCTGCATAAGGATTCCACGGTATGTCTCAAATCTATCTTGTTATTGCTGTGGTTTGGCCAATCGAGAGTAGCGGGTTGAAAGTGGAGGTTGAGAGGATTAATAAAAAGAAATTTTCTCAGGGTGGAAGGATTTGGTGCATGATTTGCTGATCAATCTTGATGGAAAGGCTAGGGTGTATGATGGTTATGTGACAGGTAGAGAGTACTGAAGTGCCGTAGTAGCGCTTTCCTGAAGATGCAGGACTGAGAGAAGCTTGACGATGCAGCAGTCGAGGGAGGTATCTCAGTTGAGAGCATCAAGGTTTTCTAAAAAGATGGGTAGTGTAGGGCTATGGAAGAGAGGATTCCCAAGGGGTAATAGTCAAAGGAAGGCTGAAGAAATGACTATACGTCCTTCCGTGTCTGAAAGGTGGGGAAGTAATCGGATATATATTCAGTGGTTCGACCAGAGCATGGATTTGCAAAGCCTTGCGAGTGATGGAGATGGATGATCCATGGAGGTCCAGCAGATTAGGGTCGGGCGGCTGTAGAGTGATGCAGAGATGAGTCAGGAAATGTTGGAGTGCTGTAGGAGTGCTCTCCTGGAGGCACGGGGTTGAGAGAGGCTCAGTGGTGCAGCAGCCAAGGAGTGTATCTCAGCAAAAATTGTTAGTGGTATATTAGGAAGATTGGGTGCAGGTCTCAGAGAGAGCAAGGGGGTCTCAGGGAGCGCCAGAAGGTCTCTAGCAGTCGAAAGTATCATGGATCAAATTTCTTCTGTAGGAGCACTAGGAAGAGTCGCGGTTTAAGTGGAGGATGGTTCTTCAGATGCAACTGAAGCAATGGCTAGTGTAGGGATAGAAGAGAAGGACTAGGGTGGAATTCTCTAGGGTTCAATCACTGGTTTTAGTAGAGTAGGATGAGCTCTTGAGTTTCAGAGGTGCCTGTGGGTTGCGGAGGTCTCCAAGATAGCTTCAAAGGGGTCCGTGGAACATGGAGGGTTCGAAGAGGCAGCGACGGTGTTCGAGGTGCAGTGGCAAGCTTAGTAGTGCAGCATTAAGTGGTTGGCCTCGAGGGACTCGATGACAGAGTCAGCTTCTATGGCATCAGGTGGACTTCGGATGTAGGTAGAGCTCTACAATGGTAGCTTCACAAGTGAAGAAAAAATTTGGCATGAGTTTATAGCGTCGGTGATGCACAATTCCAGATGGAGCGGCATATGCAGGTGGATAGGTGCAGCTCTTAGGAGATCGTGTTAGATGGTACAACATGTGCTAGTGCAGAAATACTCTAGGTTCTCTAAGGATGTCCAGGAAAAGTGATACAGCTACTAAGCAGAAGGGATCCTACAATTTCAGGATGGTGCAAAGGTGCAAGCATAGGTCTTCAGTAATAGAGGCAATCATCCAAAGGCCTCAAGGGTGCATAACAGCTGAAGAGGATTAGCGGAGGCAATGATTGCACAAGGGGCTGTCGAGTGCACAAGGATAGTGGGATCATGCAGGAGGTCATTATCGAGGGTTTTGCCATGGCTTGGGGCACCAAGGTCAAGATTATAAGGATTTATCGTGCTCCTAAGCCTTGGAAGGCCATGGGAGAAGTCAAGAGGTTAGCACCGAAGATTCTAGGAGCTTGGTGCTTCGAAGATTTGAGACACAAGGTGAAGCAAGGAACCAAAGCTGGAGAATCAAGACTACAGAAAGAAGATTTTTTGTAGGTTAGCTGGCTCAGTCCAAAATTTGGTCAACTAAGTCTTAAAGCATGGGCAAAATAGAGAGCTGCACGTTTGGGACTGCTGGCACAGTACAGGACTGGGCCGGTCCATTTTCAGACTGAGCCAATCCAGTAGAACTTAGCCAGCTCAGTGCTGAGACTGAGTCGACTCAGTGTGCGGGCAGAGTTACGCGAAAGTCCATTTTGGGCTAGGGTCTGGGATGATCCTAGGGGTCTTAAGGCCTGGTTTGAGAGATCTTAAGGGGGCTAATTCATGTATGGGTCGGATCTAGATCCAGAGGATGAGAGCATGGGAGACATGGGTGTACATGGGCTCGGTGAGTGCTTTCATATACTGGGTTAGCCAGGAAATTTTTTGGTCGGATCTAATGGCTATGTATAAATACACAGGTTGTATTAGGATTTCATAAGGCTGTGAATGCTGTGGAATACGTACCTTTTCTTTCTCAACTCTTTTCTCTAGAGTTTCCACCTTAGAGTTCTTGAAAAGGAAGCCTTAGAGAAGGGGGCGTCTCCCTCAAGCCCAAGGAGGGAGGCACCCCATCATAGATCTAGGTGGAAGATCGGTGGTTTGCTACCCATAGAGAACGTCACAAATTTCTTTAGATCCATGCTAAAGATCAGGAGCTTCCGCAACATGATATCGGTGCTTGTGATGTCAAGGATGATTGGCATTCGAGCGATATCATGGGTCTACAATTTGGCATTAGAGCTAGGTGATGCCTGTAATGTTGTGGATGGAAATAATTTTATGCAACAAATTTCTTCCTCCCTGGTCTTCATGCATGCCCCCTCTCTCACTCTCTTTCTTATATGGTAATTAGGTGGAGGACCAAGTCTAAGAGGGAGTTTGTTTTGATTTTGAATTCTATGAGATAGAGTCCTAACAAACCTAAACTCTTTCCAATAGGTGCTGCCCCCTCTTCCTATTATTTTCTCTCTTATTCCACATGAGAAAAGCCCTTTTCTATGTGCCCCTCCTTGCTAGTACATACCAAAAATATTGGAGAGGGGTGCCCAAGAGTTGGGCGCCCCTTGACTTGCCTTGTTTGACCTATCCTTGTCTAGTATTTGACCTAGACAAGGACTTTTCTTTTTCTGTATATATTGGATGAAATTTGGCTTAAAATTTTTGTGGAATATAGACCATTAAGAGATATTTGAGGACTGAAAAAATCTAGGAGAGAGAACCTCTGGGCATGGGGATTCCATAGATACCAAACTAGGTGTCTGGGTGAGAGAAAAGAGAAGAAGAAGAGGGTCTTCTTCTAGGACTGTTTTGATTTTCTCTTCTCCTCCTCCTTTAGAGATTTCTTTGAGAGAGACTTAGATTTGAAATCTTTCTTCTTTCTTTTGATATTTTATAGAGTCCAAGTCTCGAAGAAGAAAGCATCGTATCGATCGTCGAAGAGAGATCAGTACAGTACTAGCGTACTGTATTGATTTCCAGCATCAGAATCTCAAATCGTGTTCGTGGACTCGTGTGGATGACTCCTAGAGGCCGGATGCATGTATGGCTCATGACTTCATCCTCATGCCTAGATCAGATAGTTAGAATATCTAACTTGCTCAGGTATCAGATCTAATTTGTTATTCTATAGCTACATTAGATGTAGTATTGTAGCATGTTGATGAGATCAACATGTTAATCTTTCCTTTGTATTTTTAATTTTTGATTTAATATCATGCCTTGATCATATAATAAATTTTAGATCTAGGATATTTTCATGCTTATTTAAATAAATATTTAATTTATTTAAGTCTTCCATTGTAAGATCTTGAAAAAGTTTCAAGATCTACCCGTGAAACTCTAGATCTGGTTCCTTCAATTGGTATCAGAGCCAGATTCTTATTACATAATTTTCTTGAGCATGTTTAGATTATTTATTAGATTAGATTTAGTTTATAATCTAATTATTAAATTTAAAATTAAAAATTTAGATCTCACAAACTACTATAAGGTTGTCCTGCTGTATGGTTTATCCCTTACAGTGAAAAGATTATCCTAGTTCTTGATGATCTATTTCGAATCATAAATTTATTAGATTTTATTAGATTTTATTTATGATTTAATAGATTTAAAATAGTTTTAGATCTAAAATAAGGTTTTTAGATTGCACGGACAGCTATAAGGTTGTCCTACTGTAAGGTTTATCCTTTATAATGAAAAGATTGTCCTAGTACGTGCTGATCTAAAATATTGATCATAAAATATTAGATTAGATCTAAGAGATTTTATGATCTGATTAAAAATATTTTAATCTAATTTTAATCATCATAAATATATTAGATTTGATCTAAGTTGATTTATGATTGATTGGTGTTGAAACTATTTCAATTACATGAACCTATTTAGACTAGATCTAAAGTAGGTTCATGTTTATGTTACTTGCATTTTGATTATGATTCAAACATGCAACTTGGTTTATAAAACCATATTGTAAAAATATTTTACAAACATGAAAATCATTTTCGAAAAGCCGAACCCCAACCCTCAGCTCAAAACTTAATTAAGAATTAACAAGTTGTTTGATTAGGATCTAGGATTGTAAATTGAGAATTCTAAGACACGAATCATAACACATTGGGTTAAATAGGTTAGTGGAGATTAGGTCTATTAATTGGATTAGACCTAGCATTAGATTAAAAAATAGACTTAATTAGAGAATTGACTAAATCTAATCAATTATTATCTTAGATTACATCAAGGATTCTATAGATCAATTACAATAGTTGTAGTTAGTCAAGTCCATGTCTTTAACGTGACTCAAGATGGACTTGATTCTTGGCTATGAGGTCTTGTATGAATTGTTAGGTTGATCTAATTGAAACTAATTAAACTATTTGGTGTATAAGGTAAACCAAACCGATGATCTTTAATTGGCGGCCTACTTATCTAGCCATTTCTGATGGTGTCTAAGGCAAGCTTTGGCAGACCCTTCTACTGATCAAACTTACCTAGCCTCTTAGTAAAATTATGTTTTGATCAGATCACTTGACTATTCGAGCTAACCCTTGTTAGCTAAGTAAATTAGTATGACTGATTTAGGTGCTCCTTGACCAGCCTATTAATGATCTTCCTTAAGCTGACTTGATGAAGTCAGTGAAAGAATCATGATAAGCTGGTTCATCTGACCCTCTTCCTCTAAATCAAATCAATTAAATTCTCTAAAATTATTAGGTCCATAAAATAAAATAGTTATGGTGATAACTAGATCATAGCCTCCCATTAAGTGGATGATAATGGGTTCATTAGCTGGATAATCATTGGAGGCCCATAGGCCTAGTGCTTATTCACTAATGAAATTATCATTCATAATATGATTTCTTGGATGCGTCTCTCTAAATGATGGTTATATTAACCAACCATAGTTGGGCTTAATCATTTATTAGTTAGGTGGACCAAGTATGATCATGTTAATGGTTGGACCTAACTGAGACTTTTAGTGGAGGCCCTAGCTTACTGAAAAGATACCTAGGGAAAAATTAAATTACTAAAAATTATTTAAAGAAATAATTAGTTATGAACCTATCCTTAGATGTACATGGGTTGACCATCCATAGTTAGGCTTGTGTGCAGTCTATGTGGATTCTAGTATCCACTAATGAATTACGATAATTTCTTGAATTGAAGGTAGAGGCTACCAGTTCGAATAAAATAGTGGGAGACCTTTTGATTATAGTCTAAATCTTTAGGTTTAATGAATCAATTACTAATTAGGCTTTTGGTTCTTCTTTATACAGTTAAACCCAAACCACAGTTGCTCCATTCACTGTTAGACAGTGATTAACTTATGGGACCCAACTTCGATAATAAGTATTGAAAGTTGAATGTTGTTCAGCAGCATGAAGTGGTTCGTGCTGGGACCTCTATACCCAATTTAAACATAAGGTCCAAGAATAACCTAGATCAGGTAGAGTACTTCCATTGTAAGAAGCAGTGGCATTGGAAGAGGAATTATCCTCAATGTCGTGTTTCTCATGACCATAGCAGGCTGAATAAGAGAGATGAGCAAGTAGTTGCTGATCAAGGATGTTATATAATAACATCTTATAATTTTTCTATTTGTGATATTTTTACTTGGGTATTGGATACCGAAAGTCCAATCTATATTTGTAATATGTTGCAAGGACTTCAAATTAGTAGAAGATTTGAGAATAATGATTGATTTCTGAATGTTGGAGATGGAAGGTTTGCTCTAGTTCTAGCTATGGGAATAGTTCAACTTATTCTCAATACTAATATCATTTCTTTAAATAAATATCATTATTGTCCTTCCTTTCTGATGAATATAATCTCTGTTAGCCTTTTGGCCAAAGATAGTTATCATTTATCTATAAAAAAAGATTATTATAATATTATTATGAATAATATTATAATAATATAAAAAAATAAAGAAATAATATTTATATTTTATCACTGCCTGTAAGTATAATGTACACTTTTAGAAAACATCCTAGATTAGATAATGACTCTGATACCTACCAATGGCACTATAGACTAGGTCACATTAACAAGAATAGGATAAATAAGTTGACCTAAGAGGGAATCCTTGAAGTTGGTGATTGTGAATCACTTCCAACCTGTGAGTCTTGTCTTCTTGAAAAAATAATCAAGTCACCTTTTACTGAAAAAGGTGAGAGAGTTATTGAGCTCTTAGGTCAAGTACATACTAATGTATGTAAACTAAGGAGCACTGATACTAGAGGTGGATATTTCTACTTCATCACTTTCATAGATGATCTATCCATGTATGGATATGTTTATCTAATAAAATATAAGTCGAATTCCTTTGATATGTTCAAAAGATTCCAAAGTGAAGTAGAAAAATAAACTAAAAAGAGTATTAAAACTCTTCAATCGGATCGAGGAGGTGAATATCTATCCAGTGAGTTCTTGACATATCTAGGAGAAAATAGGATTCTCTCATAGTGGACTCCTCCTGGCACACCACAGCATAATGGTATATCAGAAAGGAGAAATCAAATCTTGTTGGACATGGTTCAATCCATGATAGGGTTTGCTAGTCTGCCTACTTCATTTTGGGGTTATGCTCTTAAGACTGCATGTATATATTGAACAATGTATCGAGTAAATCTATCGCAAAAACTCCATATGAGATAAGGATTAGGCGTAGGCCTACACTCTCTCACCTATAGGTTTGGGGTTGTCTAGCCTATGTCAAACATTTGCATACAGATAAGCTTGGACCCCGGTCTAATAAGTGTGTGTTTATAGGATATTTCAAAGAAAGTAAGAGTTACTATTTCTACCATGCTGAAGAATAAAAGATGTTCGTCAGCCTTAAAGTAATCTTTTTAGATAAAGAGTTCCTTGGTGAAGGAACTATTGTCTCTGAGGTTGAACTTGATGAAGTTCAATAGGTAGAAAAATCGACACCTATAGCTGAACCTGAGTTGGATTTGATTAGATCAGATCTAGAGCCCAGTGTACCTATACTATTAAGACGATCTGATAGAGTACCACATCATTCGGATAGATACTATGATTTATTAGTCCATGATGGTGATCCCATTAAACTCGATGAGAATGATGAGGATCCGATCACCTATATGGATGCTATGCAGAGACCTAATTTCGAAAAATGGCTTAAGGCCATGAAGTTTAAAATGGAGTTCATGAAGGTCAATGATGTGTAAACATTGATTAACCCACCCGAAGGGGTTAAATCCATTGGGTGCAAATGGGTCTTCAAAAGAAAAAGGGGTGCAGATGAAAAGGTGGAGACCAATAAAGCCCGTCTGATTACTAAGGGATATCGTCAACGTTATAGTATTGACTATGATAAGATATTTTTTTCTATGGCAATGCTCAAATTTATTTGGATTATGCTTGCGATTGCTGCCCATTTAGACTATGAGATCTAGTAGATGGATGTGAAGATGACTTTTCTGAATGGAGGTTGACTGAAAAGGTGTATATGATACAACCTAAGGGGTTCACATCCATAGATGAGTCCAAGATGTGCAGGCTTTAGAGATCCATTTATAGACTGAAGCAGGCATCTCGGAGTTGAAATATGCATTTTGATAAAGTGATCAAAATGTATGGCTTCATTAAGAACGGAGAAGAATCCTGCATTTATAAATGGGCAAATGGTCCAGCAGTAGTATTTCTTATCTTGTACGTGGATGACATTCTCTTAATCAGGAATGACATTCCCATACTATAGAAAATAAAAGTCTGGTTGTCATCACAATTCTTCATGAAGGACTTGGGTGAAGCATCCTACATCTTTGGGATGAAGATCTATAGGAATAGATCTAAAAGGATGCTTGGATTATCTCAGTCCATGTACATAGATACTATGCTAAAGAGATTCAGCATGAAGAATTCCGAAAAGGGCTATCTCCTGATAGCCCATGGAATTTCTCTCTAAGAAGGTTTGTCTGACAACTCCTGAAGAGAGAGAGCATTTGAGTAGAGTCCCATACGCTTCGGCAGTGGGATCTATTATATATGCCATGACATGTACGAAACCAAATATGGGATACTCACTAAGACTAGTGAGTAGATACCAATCTGATCCTGAAGAAAACCACTAGAAAGTGGTTAAAGCCATACTTAAGTATTTAAGAAATACTAAGGAGCAATGGTTGGTATATGGCGAGTTAAATCTGAAACTTGTGGGGTTTATATACTCCAGCTTTCAATCTGACCATGATGATAGTAGAAGCATGTCGGAATATATCTTTACTCTGAATGATAGAGCTATCAACCGGAAGAGTTCCAAGTAGCATACTATGGTAGACTCTATTTGCGAAGCAGAGTACATCGCAGCAACAGATGCCGCAAAAGAAGCTATGTGGCTGAGAAACTTTATCATCGAGCTTGGAGTAGCACCCATCCTTGATGGTCAAATTCTACTCTACTGTGATAGCACTGGTGCCATTGCTCAGGCGAAAGAACCGAAGGCACACCAGCGAATAAAGCATATTCTACGCCGCTTTTACTTGGTTCGAAAGATCGTGGATTGAGATGATATCGACCTTCAAAAGATCAATGAAAAGAAGAATCTAGCTGACCCCTTCACTGAAGCCCTAACGATAAAGGAGTTCAACAACCATAAGTCAAAGATGGGTATTAGATACTGCGCTAAGTGGCTTTAGGATAAGTGAAAATTTTTGAAAAATGCATCCCAAAGCCAATCATCAGCCTATTGACGGTTGAGCTATATTGTATCTATAATTGATTCATTAATAAATAAAATATATTTTTGGTATTTTTCATCTTAAAGTATTTATCTTATAACAAAATTCATTATTGTGATAAAGTTCTTAGGACTATTTAGCTTCGATAAAAAGAGAATTTATCGATTAGTCCTTAAATCTATTCATGACCAAATGATAGGCTGTTAATTAGGATGACAGCATCTATCGAGCATAGGTCGTTGTATGCCATATGGGTTAGTTGTTCTCTTAACCAGGAAGTGTGGAGACACTGATATGGCATACAAGTGAGATGTATGGATACATCATCATTGAATGTGACCCGAAGCATTATACCATCGAGAATGTCTCTGATGGGATATAGGTATAAGTGTCCCTTAGATCTGAGATCACCTTAGTGACTTTCAAGCAACTCACTGTGCTTTGATATCGGACTAACTAAATTTTTAATTTAATAATGAAAGGCTTCTGGGCATAGTCAAGTACTTACAAAGTCAGAGTATGATCAAGATGGAATTGACCACTTCAAAAGTTGGAGAAGAATGTATCACTATATTTCAATATAGCAAAACCTTGGCTAGGGTAATCCATCCGATTGATTTGATATTTTGAAATATAATATGGACAATCTGATCAGAGTTGATAGTTGAACTCTGAGGTATACTACGAGTATTTTGGTCAAGGGGATGAATTATATGGAAACTATATCTGCATGGATTCTAAGGATGTTCTACACATTCAACCTATTTGACCGTCAGATTTCATTACTAGATTGTTACTTTAATTGGTACCAAAATTTATTTTTATATTATCAGCTTAGGTTTGGACCTATGAGGTCACATACATTAGAGCTCATGATCTGATCAGATGGTTGATCAACGATTTAGAAGCGTTCTAGGGTTAAACAATCAATATGACTAATGTTTAACCTAGTGCAAGCATTGCAGGAAGATTGATTAACAATTGGATTGCTAATTGGCTTAATTTGATTAAGTCAAAGAGCTGAGATTAAATCTAATTAAACATGATTTAGTTAGATTTGGTTTGGGCTTGATTGGATCAAGTCCAATTGGCTTATTGGATAAGCCAAGTGCAAGAAAAAACTAGTCCTAGTTCACCTGGGACTTGGATTAACCCAATTTTCTAATTTGATTAGAAAATTAAATTAAAATTAAATCTAATTTAATTAAATCCTTAGTTGGATTAGAACATAATTTAATTTTGTTGACTTAATTTTTGATTTAATTTGGTTTGAGAAATCATGTTTGATCAAGTCATAGATAGAATTCTAGTAAGACTGGGATTCCACCTTGGGCCACCTTAGCCCTCCACAACCCACACCCTATTTCTTCTCCTATTTGGTGTGACAAATTTCTTTCTCCTTGGTCTTCACACATGCTGATGGATTTGGTGTACAGGGCGGAAGCATGGATTTCAAAGCAAAAACATGAAATCATATAAACCAAATCCGAACCCTAAGACCACCTCATTAGCAATTTGCAACATAAAAGAAAATATTAAAACATACCTCTTATCGCTAAACCCTAAATTGACCCTGATCGTCGGTGGCAGTCCGTCAGGGTTTCTACCAGGTGCCCATGTGTTCACCCTCCAACGTTGATCCACATAGAGACTTGATCAAGACACCAGCACCTCTGATTTATATAGTTAGAGTTCTAATAATAAGAACATTAATTAAAAGGGCAAGACCTTCTTTAGCCTTTATGTCACCTTTCTTGCCTTTCCTTATCTATCATTCTTTTTCTTTGTCTTCTTAATTTTCCTTCCTAATCTCTTAGTCTTAAGATGACTTCTTGTCCTTATAAGGATAAGGTCTAGATAAGAGAAGGGAAGAAAGAAAATTGGACAAAAAGAAACACTTGTAAGAAAGAAAGATAATTTTACACAGACGAACTCTTGGTGCGCACCCGTATTTATAATGTGCGTAGGGGTGCCAACTAAATTTCTCGCACTCCTTTAAAAAAAAATCTCATGTCCCTTCGGCCAATCTCATGCCTCATCAATAAATAACGAGATGTAGACTTAGTCCAAGAGGTGCCTTAAAGCAGAAGGACCCTTGGACTAATTCTACGTAAGTTATTTACGAAGAGTCGCAATATTTCATCTTTGGTGCCAGCCTTTTCATCCATTAGATCATATAAAAAGGACATCCAATGGCTCTAAAAAGAGATGCCCATTCAGCAAGAAGGCATAGAGATAATATTTGAATAGTCAAAGTCCCAAGAGACTTTGACTTGGTCCAAGAGGCATCAAGGAGGAGTGGGCAGCATGGAGTCTTGGGCGATAAAAAATCCCTTCTCAAAATAATAACGAAGTATTTCATCTGCAGAAGGACACTTCTGCACCCCATATCTGATATCTATGTCAATATAAAAATTTACATGATATAACAAAATGGAAAAGGTCAAAGAAGGTAGGCGCCAACTAATTCCATGCGCCAAAGAATTCTTTGCGCATGAAAGACTTCCCACACGCAAGAGAGAGACTCTCTGGCACATAGGATTCAGGTATGTGGCATCCAACTGAAGCCCAATCAGTCAAGATTAAATCAATTCAAGACCAAATCCTATTTGGTTCAAATCGAATCTAAATTAGCCCAAATCGGAAGCCAATTCAAATCCAATTGGAAACCAAGTGCTAGGGTTTGCTACATGTGCTAGCATGTTCATCTTGCAAACATGGTCTAATCCAATTAGACCCTTAATCAACTCTCTTTGTGTGTGACCCTTTGGGTTCTACATCTAACCAACTGTGAGTCTGGGTGTGATTTGACCTAATCTAGTTAGAACTCAACCAAACCGATTTAGGTCAAAACTAGCCAACCCAATTTGACTTAATTTAGAACACTTTCTAATTTAATGATCAAATTAAAATTTTAATTTGATCGAACCCACAAGACATGATTGACGTCTAGCAATGTATCATGACTTCCCAGAAGATGTAAAATTTTGATGAAAATACCAAAAATACCCTTTAGTGAAAATTACCATGCAACTAGATCCTTTGATCTCCCTGCATCCTGAATATGACTCTGGGTATGGAAATATGTCAACCCCAATATCATATTCATTTCTCTTTCAATCTTATGATGATGATTCATTTAATGAAATATTAGAAACTATTTCTAATTTTTCATCATGCTTTGATCAAAGTCTTCCTGAATCATCATTTGTTTGAAGCAAGTAGGATGCTATTTCCTCTTACCAGGAGAGATCGATTCCATGTTAACCTACTCACAACCTTCATATATATAATCTACCATATCCAGATCATCCCGTACATAACTGAGTCATGAATGAGTATGAACCAAAATATGGATTTATATATATAAGATTCTATGGTAGTTTCAGGTCAAAGGATTACATGCACAAATTCCACTATGAGAACCATCTATTGACATGTAGATAAGACTCCATTAGATATTCTCGAATTTGGATCAATTCAGTGAACTCATTCTCTAATGAGCACCCACATTCTTGTATTAGTGTCATACACAAGTTATTGTGAGATCAATCACCCTCCTCTCAATCGAGCATACAAAGAATGTGCTAGTCTTACCGAAAAATAACATTGATCCCTAACTCAATGTCCCATCGACTAGAAATATTTAAATTAGGAAATTTTAAGATTTTAGATCTCACTACTGGTATGATCTCATCATAATCCTAAAATCATAGTCCCTAATTTATAGGATTCATCATAATCTTAAATAAATAATAAGACACTGCATATGATGAAATAAATGCCTTTATTTATTAAAAATGTCATTACATGAGTTTGGAAGACAAAGAACATCCCAAAAAATTAATTGGCTTGAGGGCATATTCCTTTCAATCTCCCACTTGCACTAAAGTCAATCGCCCTTATATTTTAATCCCATACAATCAAGATGGCGATCAAATAGTTGCAGTGGTAAAGCCTTAGTAAATGGATCTGCTATGTTGTTCTTTGTGTCCACTCATTCTATGACTACATCTTGTTTTTCAATAATTTCTTGAATGAGATGGAAGCATTTCAGAATGTGTTTAGATTTATGATGAGACCTAGGTTACTTTGCTTGAGCAACAGCTCTAGTATTATCATAGTAAAGTGGTACTGGATTCTCAATTTTAGGAATAACTCCTAATTTAGTGATGAACTTCTACATCCAGACAGCTTCCTTGGCGGCTTCACTTACAGCTATGTATTCTGCTTCAGTGGTTGAGTCAGCTACAGTTGGCTGCTTAGTACTCTTCCAACTTACTGCTCCACTGTTCAGAGTAAAGACATATCATAAAATGAATTTGCTATCATCTAGATCTGATTGAAAACTAGAATCAGAATATGCTTCTAATTTAAGATCAGAACCACCATATACTAGAAAAATATCTTTAGTCCTTCTCAAGTACTTAAGAATATTTTTCACAGCTTTCCAATGATCCTCTCCTTAGGATCAGCTTGAAATCTACTTGCAATGCCTAAAGCATAAGCAACATCAGGCCTTGTACATAACATGGCATACATTATTGATCCAACAGCCGAAGCATAAGGAATAGAACTCATTCTATTTCTCTCTTTCAGGTGTCTTAGGAGACATCTTTTTAGAGAGATGTATGCCTTGACTCATGGGTAAATAACCTCTTTTACTCCCATCCATACTGAATCTTTTCAGTATTAAGTCAATGTACCTTGATTGGGACAAGCCTAGCATCCTCTTAGATCTATCTCTATAGATCTTTATTCCTAGTATATAGGATGCTTCTCCCAAATCTTTCATGAAAAACTTATTTGATAGCCATAATTTGACTGATTGTAACATTGGGATATCATTCCCAATGAGGAGTATGTCATCTACATACAGAACCAAGAAGACTATGGTTCTCCCACTAGTTTTCTTGTACACACATGGTTCATCAACATTCTTGATAAAACCAAACTCTTTTACTGTTTCATCAAAATGGATGTTCCAACTCCTTGATGCTTGCTTTAATCCATAAATGGATCTCTTAAGCTTGCATACCTGATTTGGTTTCTCATTTGACTCAAATCCCTCTGGCTGTGACATATAGACCTCCTCCTCTCAAGGAAACCATTAAGGAAGGCAGTCTTTACATCCATTTGCCATATTTCATAGTCGTGGTATGCTGCTATAGCAAGCATAATCCAAATAGATTTGAGCATAGCAATAGGTGAAAATGTTTCATCATAATCAATCCCTTGTTTTTGCCTAAAACCCTTAGCCACCAATCTGGCCTTATAGGTTTCAATTTGACCATCAGCTCCAATCTTTTTCTTAAAAATCCATTTGCATCCAATAGGATTTATATCCTCTGGTGCATCCACCAAAGTCCATACTTTGTTGGTGTGCATGGATTCTATTTCGGATTGCATGGCAGCCAGCCATTTGTAAGAGTCCTTACTTTTGACTGCTTCCGTATAGGTCAGAGGTTCGTCATTCTCAATGACTTGGGCTTCATTGTTCTCAATAATGAAATCATACCTTATAGGTGTATTTCATACTCTTTTAGACCTATGGATAGGAGTTATGTGTTCTGGTTCTTTTATGTGATTATATGGTTGAGAAATTTCTATTTATTTTTCTTGAACTTCACTAAGTTCAATATTTCTGCCACTGCCTTTTTCTAGGATAAATTTTTTTTCCATGAAAGTGGCATGCCTACTTACAAATACCTTTTGTTCAGTAGGATGGTAGAATAAATATCCTATACTATTTCTAGGATATCCTATAAATAGACATCTGTCTGATCTAGCATCAAGTTTATGTCCAAAATTTTTTTTGACATAAGCTGGACAACCCCATATCTTAAGATACTTAAGATTAGGTTTCTTACTTCTCTATATATCATATAGAGTACTAGATATAGATTTAGAAAGAACTCTATTCAAGATGTAAATTGCAGTCTCCAAAGCATGACCCCAGAAGGAAATAGGTAATTCAGTGAAGCACATCATGGACTGTACCATATCTAATAAGGTATGATTTTTTCTTTTGACTACACCATTTAATTATGGTGTTTAAGGAGGTGTCCATTCAGAGAAAATTTCTTTAACTTTAAGATAGTCTAGAAACCCACTAGATAGGTATTCTCCTCCCCGATCAGATCGAAGGATTTTTATACATTGTCTAGTTTATTTTTTGACCATACTTTGATACTCTTTAAATTTATCAAAAGCATTTGATTTGTGTTTCATAAGATACACATATCCAAACCTAGATAAATCATCAGTGAACGTTACAAAATATGAGTATCCTCCTCTGGCTTGAGTTGTCATAGGATCACATACATCCATATGTACAAGTCCTAATAACTCATTTATCCTTTCTCCATGTCCACTAAATGGAATCTTGGTCATTTTACCCATAAAGCATGATTTAAAAGTTCCCAATGATTCATAATCAAAAGGATCAAAGAACTTTTCTTTGTATAACTTGTTAATCCTAGCCTCACTAATATGACCTAATCAATAATGCCAAAGTAAAGTATTATTTATGTCATCTCTCTTACATTTTCTATTTTCATCAATATGAAATATATTGTCATCCAAACATAGAAGTCAACAAACCATTGCTAAATATGCCAAAATAAATATTTTCATTAGAATATTTGATCGAGCAACCTTCGCTCGTTACATTAAGACTATAACCTTATTTTAATAACAAGGGTATAGATATAATATTTCTAATGATCTTAGGCATATAATAATAATTTGTAAGCTCTAAGATCTTTCCATAAGATAACTTCAATATATTTGTCCCTACAGCTTCTGCTTGGATAGACTCTCCTCCAGCGCCATAGAGCTTGAAGTCACCTTTCTTCAAACTCTTAATTTTCTACAGCCCCTGCAAAGATTTGCAGATATGAAAACCACAGCCGATATCTAATACCCAAGAATTTAAAATGAAAGAATTTAATGATAATATAGTATGTATCTCATACATACCTTTTGGTGCATTATTTGCACCAGACTTCATGGTTGCAAGGTAAACCTTGCAATTCCTCTTCCAATGACCTATTTTGCTGTAGTGAAAATAGGTCATCTATCTAGAGACCTTCTTTCCCTTTTTCTTCTTATTTATACCATTTTTAGAATTCAACCTTCTCTTTGAACCCTTTTTGCCTACCTTCTTCTTGGAGATCCCTTCCATAAGAAGAAGAGGAGCCTTATCTTTCTTGATATAGCTTTCTGCTATCTTAAGCATATTTAATAGCTCAGACAAGAAAGAATTTAGTTTGTTTATTTGATAGTTCACGACAAACTAAGAAAATGATTCTGGAAGTGATTGTAGGATCAAATTCTGACTTAATTCTCCATCCATAACAAAACCTAATTGACTTAATCGAGTGATTAGGTCAATTACCATCAAAACATGATTTTGTACGGATGTTCCTTCTATCATTCTTGCATGAAATAATTGCTTAGATATCTCATATCTAGCAGTCCTACTATGCTCTCCATAAAGCTCTTTTAGATTGAGCAATATGGATTGAGTGTCCATGCTATCATGCTGCCTCTATAATTCATTATTCATAGAGGCAAGTATGATGCATTTGATAGTAAGAAAATCATTTTGCCACATCTTGTATGTGGACTTATCTTCATCTGTGGCATCATTTCCTAATGGCTTAGGATCAGGGGCATCAAGAATATAGGAGAGTTTTTCTTGACTGAGTACTATTTTTAGGTTTCTCAATCAGTCAACATAATTTTGACCAGTCAATTTATTTGAATCCAAAATTGAACGTAATGAAAGTGAAGAAGCCATTTAATCTACATAATAAAGAACAATATATAAGCAAACAACTCATGATGACAAACATAATTAAATTAGGACTTTAATTTAATTATGTCTCCCACTATTTAATCAAAAAATCATAACCCTCTTATTGATTTTCTTAGTGAGAATAAGATCCTAATTCCTTATAAAAAGGTCTTGTGGTTGCACAACAAACCTGTTATAAGTTCAAAGGTAGGAAACTCTTTCCAATTGCATTTTATGCAACTCTCAAAAAACTTTTGCCTCTAAAACATTAATAGCCTTGTGTTAGCACAACAAACTTTAATGTTTTAGTTTAAATAGAACCCTTCATTTCTATACAGTCAAAATAAAATATGAACTACTTTTGTGGTTACACAACAAAGCAGTATATTCAAAATGCTGTAAGCATCTCAATGCACTAGATTAATATTACATCATTCCCATAATAGTTCTAGTGGTTACACAATAAAACTAATATGGTTCTGGACATAATAAGAATCTAGTATGAAGGAAGGCCTTAATGTAGTCAATATAATACTAAGCATTTCAATCTAGAATTAAATTAATCGAATCGGCCAGGTAAGTGGGAGAGAAGTGGGAGTCCCCCTGTTGCTTTTCTTAGGCACCAAAAATTGGCCAGGTCAGACAACAGAACCAATTAAAAAATCACATTCTCTTTACCAATCATGAACCATTTATCCTAAACACTGATTGATCAATTAGATATTCCGATTGATACAGCTATAGATTAATAACACTACAACATAATATAAATTTTTAAAGAGAGATTTAAAAGACTCGATGCACATACTGATTTAAATCAAACTAAATGCCTAATAGCATCAATTATAATAAAATTTATATATATCTACTAACATGTATAATTATTCTAGGACAACCATCATTATATAGTGAATACTTTTCACTATATCAGGGCAACCTTTACAAAATAATATGTACATCATAATCTCATTATGATAAATAAAAGAACATAATGTCATTATATAAATAACATGCAAATAAATATAAAAATATATCATACTTTTCTTTTGTGCCATTATATTATAAGCAAAGCATTATATGATTTAGCCTAATAAGGCTTTCTCTGATACCACTGATGGATTTGGTGTACAGGATGGAAGCATGGATTTCAAAGAAAAAATATGAAATCATATAAATCAAACCCGAACCCTAAGACCACCTCATTAGCAATTAAATCATATAACATGCATTTGTAACATAAAAGAAAGTATTAGAACATACCTCTTATCTCTAAATCCTAAATTGACCCTAATCATCGGTAGCAGTCCATCAGGATTTCCACCGGTTGCCCACGTGTTCACCCTTCAATGTTGATCCACACAGAGACTTGATCAAGATACCAACATCTCTGATTTAAATAATTAGAGTTCTAATAATAAAAACTTTAATTAAAAGGGCAAGACCTTCTTTGGTCTTTATGTCACCTTTCTTGCCTTTCCTTATCTATTTTTCTTTTTCTTTGTCTTCTTAATTTTCCTTCCTAATCTCTTAGTCTTAAGATGACTTCTTGTTCTTATAAGGATAAGATCTAGACAAAAGAAGGAAAGAAAGAAAATTGGACAAAAAAAAACTCTTGTAAGAAAGAAAGATAATTTTACACACACACACGAACTCTTGGTGCTAACCCCTATTTATAATGTACATAGGGGTGCCAACTAATTTTCTCGCACCCCTTTAAAAAAAAAAATCTCATGTCCCTTCAACCAATCTCACACCTCAGCAGTAAATAACGAGATGTAGACTTAGTCCAAGAGGTGCCTTAAAGCAGAAGGACTCATGAACTAATTCTGCATAAGTTATTTATGAAGAGTCGCGATATTTCATCTTTGGCGCCACCCTTCTTATCCATTAGAACATATAAAAAGGCCATCCAATGGCCCTTAAAAGGGACGCCCATTCAGCAAGAAGGCATGGAGATAATCTTTGAAAAGTCAAAGTCCCAAGAGACTTGGACTTAGTCTAAGAGGCGTCAGGGAGGAGTGGGCGGTATGGAGTCTTGGACGGCAAGGAGTCTTGGGCGACAAAAAATCCCTTCTCAAAATAATAACGAAGTATTTCATCTGTAGAAGGACTCTTCTACACCCCGTATCTGATATCCATGCCAATATAAAAATTTACATAATATAATGATAAGTGATAAAAATATACTAATAAAAGTATTAAATTATAAAATAAATTAATCTATTTTATTAGAAATTGATACTTTTATTAATCTTATGTAGGAAAGAAGGCCACCAATGTGAAGATCTTATTTTTCTAATTTTGATGAAAAAAATTTCAGACAAAACGGACATCAAACGAGCTCAGAATTGAATTTCAAAAAAAAAAAAGAAAAACACCGATGCAACGCTGACGTCAGGATGATGTCAGCATTTTTTGCGGCGCACGGTGGACCATCTGAAGGGTAATTCGGGAATTTTATAGTATAAAGAGCACTCTGATTGGCTGAAGAACGCGGCGGTCCATGCAACACCGGGCTCGCACACGGTCCACGGAGCGCAATTTGGGAATTCTGATTGTTCTAACGGGCGGTTTTCACTGAAGCTTGATCGGACGGACGAGAAGAAGGCGCTGATGGATGGCATCCACAGCTCCCGATCGAGATCCAATGGTCGAGATTCATCCCGATGTAAAACTAAAGGTCTGAAGGCTTATTTCAATGCGATCGGACGGCCCAGATTTGATCCAACGATTGATCCAATGGCTGATATTAAATCCGACTTGATCTAGGTTATTTTAAGAGGTTTTTGAGTGGTTTTTATACCGTTTGATCACCATCCAACGGCCAAAATTACCCAGATCCTAATTTGAGTTAGTTTGGGAGTCTAAAATCTAGTTTTTGATGGATTTTGGGGGAAAATCAAATTCTTTATCTATAAAAACCTAGGGTTGCCGTGAGAAAAAAAAAAGAGAGAGAGAGACAAAGAGAGAGATGGGGAGAAAGAGAGAGAGGGAGAAAGAGAGAGAAAGAGAGACGAGAGAGATAAAAAAAAGTGATTTGTGAGAAAATCAAAAAGGGTTTTTGATTTTTCTTCGACGATCAAGACATCGATCAAGGAGCCTCTTCTTCTTCATCAAGTTCTCCACATCAAGAGCAGCAGACAATCAATTTCAGCAATCAAACAGTCTAATTTCTCCATGCTTTTTATTTTATTTACTATTTTTGAATTTGTTATCATGAACTAAATTTTATTTTACTAAGGCTAAGATGTAGCCACTCTTTTGATGCAATATTTAGTGTGATTTATTTTTAAATTTTATTCATGAGGAGTATATAAATCTGATCTTAATGCTTTTAGATTACTGGCCATCTTCTAATTGATCTGATGAACATAGATGTTACGGACCAAGTACATCTATATTAATGCTTCTTGATTATATACCTTGTATTATGAATCAAATTAGAATTCATATCCATGCAGGAATTTTAGTGCACTTTGGACGCAGCGTATTTTAATTAGAGGGTTTCACAAAACCTAATGCATTAATATTTATTTAAATTATACCTGAACCAAAGGATAATTAATAAATATTAATAGTTTTGCTATGCCTGGACCAAAGGGTAATGAATAAATTAGGAGACTCCACCATCACATAAAATAAAATTAATCTAAAAATCTGAATATTGTATTGACTGAGTTGGTGAACGATTGCCTTAGTAATCCATTGCTCTTGAATTTAAAACCCTAATAATTTACACTCTTTCTATTTAATTAAAAACTTTTAATTATTTTTTTTAATTTTTTTTAATTTCTTATTCTCATAAATCGATCTTCTAAATAAAGCATAGGAAAGAGCTTTTCAGTACTTATTTTCCAATCCTCTAGGGATGATACTCTACTCATTCACTTTATTACTTGATCGACTGGTGCACTTGCCATAGCTATAAATTAGCTCACATCAAGTTTTTAGCGCCGTTGCCGGGGATTGTATCTAAAATAATATTGAAATTTTGATCCTAGCTTTACTTTAAAAATTTATTTTAAATTTTTATTATTAAAAAAAAAAATTTATGCATGACACGTACTGGATATAGTAACTTACTACCTTTAGATTCAGAAATTGAAAGAACCATTAGAAGACTACAACAAGAGAGAAACATGGCAGCTGAAGATCCTAACGACATCAATCTAGGAGTGGATATGGCGACTGAAGGACAGCATGAATCTATTCGACCAGTACATCGTTTATTAAATGATTATATCACACCATCTATAGCCGATGCAGCTTCGAGCATTAGGAGATTGCCTGTATGAGCAAATAACTTCGAAATAAAGCCGGCGATGATCCAGATGATTCAATCAACTGTCCAATTCAGTGGACACATGCATGATGATCCGATGCCCATATTTCTAATTTTCTTGAACTTTGCGATACTTTTAAAATTAATGGGGTGTCGGATGATGCTATTAGATTAAGGTTATTTCCTTTCTCTTTATGGGATAAAGCTAAAAATTGGCTTCATTCTCTTCCTACAGGTTCTATCACAACTTGGGATATTCTGACCCAAAAATTCTTAGCCAAGTACTTTCCACCTTCCAAAACTGCTAAGATGTGCAACGATATCACTTCTTTTATGCAGATGGACATGGAGACGCTATATGAGGCTTGGGAGCATTTCAAGAAACTGATGAGGAGATGTCCACATCATCAACTACCCATATGGCTTCAGGTATAAACTTTCTATAATGGTTTATCTCCTACTAATCGATCTATGATTGATGCAGCAGCAGGAGGAACCATTAACCAAAAAATAGAGGAAGAAGCCTTCGATCTAATCGATGAGATGGCATCAAATAGCTATCAATGGCAGATAGAGTGCATGATGCCAAAAAGACTAGCAGCTGTGCAGGGAGTAGATTGCGTGCCAACTTTACTAGCTGAAATTGCAGCCCTTAGAGCCGAAGTCAACAACTTAAAGGGAACAGTTATGCATGTTCAGAGCATGACTTGTGACCTATGTGGAGGAGGACATGATACGAGCAATTGCCAGACAGATAATCCTTTTGCTAAAACAACTGATACAGCTAATTATATTGGTAATTTTTTCAAGCCGCAACAAAACAATCCCTACTCCAACACATACAATCAAGGGTGGAGGCAGCACCCAAATTTCTCATGGAGCAATCAAAATGCAGCACAACAGCCACCCCCGGGATTCTAAGTACCTGAAAAGAAGTCCAACATAGAAGAGCTGATGGTCAAATTTATGCAAAACCAAGAAGCAACTATAAAAAATTTGGAAGCCAAACTTAGGCAAGACCAAACAGCAGCAATTCAAAACTTGGAGATGCAAATAGGTCAAATGGCTAAGATAATCTCCGAGAGACCTCATGGATCCTTGCCAAGCAATATGGAGATAAATCCAAGAGAGCAAGTCAATGCTATCACCCTAAGAAGTGGTACAAAGCTGGAGGAGCTACATCAGAAGAAAGAGACTGAAGAGCCAACTACAAATAAGGAACCATCAACTCAAACTCGTCAGTCACCAAAACAACCAGCAGATGGATGGTCTCCAGGTATACGGTTTGCTGATCCAAATGTGAAGCCCTACGTGCCGCCACTACCATTCCCAGAGAGACAAATACAACATCCAGATAAGGAATTTTCTAACTTTTTCAAAATTTTAAAGTATTTACATATTAATATTCCTTTTGTAGATGCTATTACTCAAATGCCCAGGTATGCCAAGTTTTTCAAAAAAATCTTAACAAATAAGAAAAAGCTGAAGGAGCATGAGAGAATAAATTTGAATGAAGAATGCTCAGCAATACTTCAAAATAAATTACCACAGAAGCTAAAAGATCCAGGGAGTTTTACTATCCCCTGCATTATTGGTGATTGTAGTTTTGATAAAGTTTTATGTGATTTAGGAGCAAGCATAAATCTCATGCCTTTTTCTATTTTTAGGAAGCTGGGTCTAGGAGAACCAAAGCCTACCACTATTACTCTTCAATTAGCTGACAGATCCATTAAATATCCAAGAGGTATGTGGAGGATGTCTTAGTAAAGGTAAACAAGTTTATTTTCCCTATTGATTTTATTGTTCTTGATATGGAAGAAGATTATGATGTACCCCTTATTTTAGGGAGACCCTTTTTAGCTACTGGAGGAGCTTTAGTAGATGTTCAACAAGAAAAATTAATTCTTAGAGTTCAAGATGAACAAGTTACTTTTAATGTTTTTAAAGATACTAAACATCCTGATGACAATCAAACTTATTTTCTAATTGATATTATTGACAATTCAGTATATGAGAATTCTGTAGAAAACATGTTTGAGACTACAAAAGTGAGCAATGTCAAATTGAAAGAGGACTCGATTAAACATGAAAGTATTCCAATTGAAGTGGCACCGGATTGATCCACTTTAGAACTTAAAGAAAGTCAAGCTGAAGACTATAAATCAGAACTACTAGATAGGTTGTTTCTTTTCTTTTTAGTTTTGATCATTTTTCTTTTCTTTTATTTTTCAGTAATTTGTTGCTCTTTTTGCTCTGGTGTGTATTTTCAATTTTGCAGAAAAATCAATGAGAACTCAAGCAAAATTTCAAAGCTCCAAAGAACCAGATTGAACCAAATCAGGTGTATTCTTTCCTATCCTTTATTACATCTTCTTTATTTTTCCTTTCTTTTTTTTCCTTTAGAACAACATAGAACAAGTTAAAGTTAAAAAAAAAAAAAAAAACCATGTGTCAAGAAGAAAATCTTGAGCAAGATAAACTGGATAAGTGATAAAAGATAAAATTATTTGCTAATGAATGTAAAGAGTTAAAGAAGTAGATTAGTTGGTCAACTTTTAGCAGCCTACTTAGGTCATTAAAAGATTATTAGCACTTTTTATTGCACATGCACACTAACAAGGCAAAGTAGGTATTGATTATAAGGTCAACTGAGGATTTAATTATCACTAAAAATTGGTAATTAATATACATTCTAATCAAAGAAACTTGAATTTAAGGAAAGAGCTACCTGCCTATAAATAAAGTACAAAAGATAGAGTATATGTGGATTGCCCAAAGCCTAGTAACTGGATCTCTGCACCTAGGTCAAGTGTGAAAATTCACGTAAAATGGTGAAGAGAAGGTCAGGAATGCTCAGCACAGTAAAAAAAAAAAAAAAAAAAAAGAAAGAAAGAAAAAAAAGAAAAGAAAAGGCAGTGTGAAAGCTACCTTAATTCATGAGTATAAAATTGAGAATGTATAGAAAATTGACCATAATAGGTGATAAGAGAGGATACTTTTGTTCTTTTAATTTAATACTGAAATGCTAAAGTTAGTCATCAGGAACATAAGTGCTATAGATCTTTGATGTACTCTAAGAAAGTTTTTAATTGTATTGACTGAAAAATTTGCTTCTGAAGCTCAATGCTTAGTTAGCAGTATTTTCTAAACTTTTTGACCTTTAATCTTAGATTTTATCTTTGTGATGGATAATCTTATTGAAATATGATATTAAATAAAACATTGCTAAGGGACTAGCAATGACTAAGTTGGGGGGTGTGATAAGTGGTAAAAATATACTAATAAAAGTATTAAATTATAAAATAAATTAATCTATTTTATTTGAAATTGATACTTTTATTAATCTTATGTAGGAAAGAAGGCCACCAATGTGAAGATCTTATTTTTCTGATTTTGATGAAAAAAATTTCAGGCAAAACGAACTCCAAACGAGCCCAGAATTGAATTTCAAAAAAAAAAAAAACCACCGATGCAACGCTGACGTTAGGATGACGTCAGCATTTTTCGTGATGCACGGTGGACCATCTGAAGGATAATTCGAGAATTTCACAGTATAAAGAGCGCTCTGATTGGCTGAAGAACGCGGCGGTCCATGCAACACCGGACTCGTGCACGGTCCACGGAGGGCAATTTGGGAATTCTGATTGATCTAACGGGCGATTTTCACTAAGCTTGATCGGACGGACAAGAAGAAGGCGCTGATGGATGGCATCCGCAGCTCCCGATTGAGATCCAACGGTCGAGATTCATTCTGACATAAAACTAAAGGTCTGAAGGCTTATTTCAATGCGATCGGACGGCCCAGATTTGATCCAACGGTTGATCCAACGACTGATATTAAATCCGACTTGATCTGGGTTATTTTAAGAGGTTTTTGAGTGGTTTTTGGACCGTTTGATCACCATCCAATAGCCAAAATTACCCAGATCCTAATTTGAGTTAGTTTGGGAGTCTAAAACCTAGTTTTTGATGGATTTTGGGGGAAAATCAAATTCTTTATCTATAAAAACCTAGGGTTGCCGTGAGAAAAAAAAACAGAGAGAGAGACAAAGAGAGAGACAAAGAGAGAGATGGGGAGAAAGAGAGAGAGGGAGAAAGAGAGAGAGAAAGAGAGAGGAGAGAGATAAAAAAAAGTGATTTATGAGAAAATCAAAAAGGGTTTTTGATTTTTCTTCGACGATCGAGATATCGATCAAGGAGCCTCTTCTTCTTCACCAAGTTCTCCACATCAAGAGCAGCAGACAATCAATTTCAACAATCAAACAGTCTAATTTCTCTATGCTTTTTATTTTATTTACTATTTTTGAATTTATTATCATGAACTAAATTTTATTTTACTAAGGCTAAGGTGTAGCCACTCTTTTGATGCAATATTCAGTGTGATTTATTTTTAAATTTTATTTATGAGGAGTATATAAATATGATCTTAATGCTTTTAGATTGCTGGCCATCTTCTAATTGATCTGATAAACATAGATGTTACGGACCAAGTACATCTATGTTAATGCTTCTTGATTATATACCTTGTATTATGAATCAAATTAGAATTCATATGCATGCGGGAATTTTAGTGCGCTTTGGACGCAGCGTATTTTAATTAGAGGGTTTCACAAAACCTAATGCATTAATATTTATTTAAATTACACCTGGACCAAAGGGTAATTAATAAATATTAATAGTTTTGCTATGCTTGGACCAAAGGGTAGTGAATAAATTAGGAGACTCCACCGTCACATGAAATAAAATTAATCTAAAAACCTGAATATTGTATTGACTGAGTTGGTGAACCAATTGCCTTAGTAATCCATTGCTCTTGAATTTAAAACCCTAATAATTTACACTCTCTCTATTTAATTAAAAACTTTTAATTATTTTTTTTATTTTTTTTAATTTCTTATTCTCATAAATCGATCTTCTAAATAAAGCATAGGAAAGAGCTTTTCAGTACTTATTTTCCAATCCTCTAGGGATGATACTCTACTCATTCACTTTATTACTTGATCGACTGGTGCATTTGCCATAGCTATAAATTAGCTTGCATCATATAACAAAATGGAAAAAGTCAAAGAAGGTAGGCGCCAACTAATTCCATGCACCAAAGAATTCTTTGCGCATGAAAGACTTCCCACACGCAAGAAAGAGACTCCTTGGTGCATGAGATTCAGGTATGTGGCATCCCAACTGAAGCCCAATCAGTCAAGGTTAATCTAATTCAAGATCAAATCCTATTTGACTCAAATCGGATCTAAATTAGCCCTAATCAGAAGCCGATTTGAATCCAATTCAAAACCAGGCGCTAGGGTTTGCTACATGTGCTAGCATGTTCATCTTGCAAACATAGTCTAATCCAATTAGACCCTTAATCAACTCTCTTTGTGTTGACCCATTGGGTTCCACATCTAACCAGTAGTGAGTCTGGGTGTGATTTGACCTAATCTAGTTAGAACTTAATCAAACCGATTTAGGTCAAAACTAGCCAACCCAATTTGACTTAATTTAGAACACTTTCTAATTTAATGATCAAATTAAAATTTTAATTTGATCGAACCTACAAGACATGATTGACGTCTAGCAACATATCATGACTTTCCAAAAGATGTAAAATTTTGATGAAAATACCAAAAATACCCTTCAGTAAAAATTACCATGCAACTAGATCCTTCGATCTTCCTGCATCCTGAATATGACTCTGGATATGAAAATATGTCAACCCCAATATCATATTCATTTCTCTTTTAATCTTATGATGATGATTCATTTAATGAAACATTAAAAACCATTTCTAATTTTTCATCATGCTTTGATCAAAGTCTTCCTGAATCATCATTTGTTTGAAGCAAGTAGGATGCTATTTCCTCTTACCAGGAGAGATCGATTCCATGTTAACCTACTCACAACCTTCATATATATAATCTACCATATCCAGATCATTCCATACATAACTGAGTCATGAATGAGTATAAACCAAAATATGGATTTATATATATAAGATTCTATGGTAGTTTCAAATCAAAGGATTACATGCACAAATTTCACTATGAGAACCATCTATTGGCATGTAAATAAGACTCTATTAGATATTCTCGATTTAGATCAATTTAGTGAACTCATTCTCTAATGAGCACCCACATTCTTGTGTTAGTATCATACATAAGTTATTGTGAGATCAATCACCCTCTTAATCGAGCATACAAAGAATGTGCTAACTTACCAAAAAATATTGATCCCTAACTCAATGTTCCATCGACTAGAAAAATTTAAATTAGGATTTTAAGATTTTAGGTCTCATTGGTATGATCTCATCATAATCCTAAAACCACAGTCCTAATTTATAGGGTTCATCATAATCTTAAATAAATAATAAGACATTGCATATGATGAAATAAATATCTTTATTTATTAAAAATATCATTACATGAGTCTGGAAGATAAAGAACATCCCAAAAATAAATTGGCTTGAGGGCATATTTCTTTCAGTCGGGATATATCTTTACTCTAAATAGTGGGCTATCTATTGGAAGAGTTCTAAGCAGCATACTATGGCAGACTCTATTTGCGAAGCAGAGTACATCACAGCATCAGATGCCGTGAAGGGAGCTATGTGACTAAGGAAGTTTATCATCGAGCTTGATGTAGCACCCTCCTTTGATGGTCTGGTTCTACTCTACTATGACAGCACTGGTGCCACTGCTCAGGTGAAAGAACTGAAGGCACACTAGTGAACAAAGCACATTCAATGCCACTTCCACCTGATTTGAGAGATCATGGATAGAGGTGACGTCGATCTTTAGAAGATCGATGGAAAGAAGAATCTGGCCGAATCCTTCACTAATGCCCTGATGATAAAGGAGTTCGACAACCACAAGTCAAAGATGGATATTAAAAACTATGCCGAGTGGCTTTAGGATAAGTGGGAGTTGTTGAAAAATGTGTCCCAAAGCCAATCGTCAGTCTGTTGATGGTTGAGCTACATTGTATCTATATTTGATTTATTAATAAATAAAATATATTTTTTGATATTTTTTATCATAAAGTATTCATCTTATAATGAACTTCATTATTGTGATAAAGTCCTTAGGACTATTTACCTTTGATAAAGAGAGGATTTATCGATTAGTCCTTAAATCTGTTTGTGACCAAATGATAGGCTGTAAATTAGGATGACAACGTCTATCGAGCATAGGTCGCTGTATGCCATATGGGATGGTTGTCCTCTTAACTAAGAAGTGTGAAGATACTGGTATAGCATATAGGTGAGATGTATGGGTACATCATCATTGAATGTGACCAACTTTAGAGTATTCTATTGTCGAGAATATCTCTGATCGGATATAGGTATAAGTGCCCCTTAGACCTGAGATCACCTCAGTGACTTACAAGCAACTCACTATGTTTTGATACTAGACTAACTGAATTTCTAATTTAGTAACGGAAGGCTTCTGGACATAGTCAAGTACTTGCATAGTTAGAGTATGATCAAGATGGAATTGACCACTTCAGGAGTTGGAGAAGAATATATCACTGTATTTCAATATAGAAAAATCTTGGCCAGGATAATCCATCAGATGGATTGGTATTTTAAAATACAATGTGGACAACCTGATCAGAGTTGACAGTTGAACTCTAAGATATCCTAGGAGCATTTTGGTCAAGGAGATGAATTATATGAAAACTATATCCGCATGGGTTCTAAGGATGTTGTTCTAGACATTCAACCTATCCAACCATTGGGTACCATTGCTAGATGGTTACTTTGATTGATATAGGAATATATTCCTATGCTACCAGCTTAGGATTGGACCTATGAGGTCACACACATTAGTGCTTACGATCTGATTGGATGGTTGATCAACAATTGAGAATCGTTCTAGGGTTAAACAATCAATATGATTGATATTTAACCTAGTGCAAGCATTGCAGAAAGATCAATTAGCAATTCAATTGCTAATTGACTTAATTTGATTAAGTAAAAAGGCTAAGACTAAGTCTAATTAAATATTATTTAATTAGATTTGGTTTGGGCTTGTTTGAATTAAGTCCAACTGGTTTATTGGATAAGCCAAGTGCAAGAAAAAAACTAGTCCTAGTTCAACTAGGACTTGGGTCTACCCAATTTCCTAATTTGATTAAAAAATTAAAATAGAATCAAATCTAATTTAATCTAATTTAATTAAATCCTTAATTGGGTTAGGACCTAATTTAATCTGGTTGAATTGATTTTGGTTTAATTTGGTTTAAGAAACCATTTTGACCAAGTCATAGATGGAATCCTTGTAAGACTAGGATTCCACCTTGTGCCATCTAAGCCACTCATGCCCATGCCCTCCTTCTCCTTTTTTTTTGTGCCACAAAAATCCTTCTACCAGGAATTCTCATGCATGCCCTTCTCTCCTCTCTTTCTCATATGAAAATTTGGTTGTTGACCAAGTCAAAAGGAGAAGTTAGTTGATTTAGGATTCTATGAGATAGAATCCTTATAAACCAAAACACCTCCTTCCAAATGGTGTCGCCCCCTCTCCTATTCTTTCTCTGAATTTTATGATAAAAGAAGAATCTTTTGTGCATCCTTCCTTGCTGGTCCACACCAAATATTTTGGAGGCGCCCGACTCTTGGGTACCCTCTTGTCTTGCCCTGTTTGACCTTTCCTTGTCTAGTTTTTGACCTAGACAAGGTCTCTTTTATTCCTACTTTTTTAGCATGAATTTATACTTAATTTTTACATGAAATACATAACATTAGGAGTGCTTTGGGGTGTGTAAAAATTAGAGGGAGAGGATCTTTGGGCATTGGGGTTCCACAGACACCAAATTAGGTGTCTAGGTGAGAGCAAAGAGAAAAAGAGGGTCTTCTTCCAGAGTTGCTATGTTCATCATCTTCCTTCCTTCTTCCTTAGGTTTCCTAAGAGAGTCTTAGATCTAAAACCACTTCTTCACCTTCTCCTCTTTGAAAGAATTCAAATCCAGAAGAAGAAGGCATCTGATCGACCATCGAAGAAAGATTAGCACGGACTAGCATACTATGCAGATTTCCTGCATCCAGATTTTTGATCATGCTCATGGGCTCGTATGGATGATTCCTAGAGATCGGATGCATGTGCGGCTTGCAACTTCATCCTCAAGCCCAGATCAGCAAGTTAGAGTATCTAACTTGCATAGGTAATAGATCTAATCTATTAGTTTCATAGCTGCATTAGATGTAGTATTGTAACATGTTGATGAGATCAACATGTTAATCTTTTCTTTATGTTTTTAATTTTTGATTTAATATCATGCCTTGATCATGTAATAAATCTTAGATCTAGGATATTTTATTTTTATTTAAATAAATATTTAATTTATTTAAATTTTTTATAGTCTAATCTTGAAAAGTTTCAAGATCTACTTGTGAAACCCTAGATTTGGTTCCTTCACCTAAGATGCAAATCATAAAACATTGGGTCAATGAAGTAGTGAAAATTCAGTCCATTAATTGGGTTAGACCTGCGATTAGATTAAAGAATGGATATAATTAAAGAATTGACTAAATCTAATCAATTATTATCTTATATTAGGTTAAAGATTTTCTAGATCAATTACAATAGTTATAGTTGATCAAGTTCATATCTTTAACGAGACCCAAGATAAACTTGATTCTTGGCTATGCAGTCTAGCACAAACTATTAGGTTGATCTAATCAAGACTAATTAACCCAGTTGGTGTCTAAGATAAGTCTAGCATTCTAGACTGATGGTCTTTAATTGACGGCTCGCTTACCTGACCATTTCTGATGTTGTCTAAGGCAAGCTTTGGCAGACCCTTCCATCGATCTTACTTATCTAGTCTTTTTTGTGAGATCATGTTTTGATCAAATCACTTGATAATTCGAGCTAACCCATGTTAGCTAGGTAAATTAGTATAATTGATTTAGATGCTCCTATACCAGCCTATTAATGTTCTCTCTTAAGCTATCTTGCGTCCATTAGTTGGATAATCATTGGAGGCCCAAAGACTTGGTGCTTATCGGCTAATGGAATTATCATTTATGACATGATTTTTTGGCCGCATCTTTCTAAATAGTGGTTAGATTGACCATCCAAAGTTGGACTTAATCATTCATTAGTTAGATGAACCAAATATGGTCATGTTAATGGTTGGACCTAACTGGACCTTTTCAATAGAGGCCAAAGCCTACTAATTAGGGACTGGGATAAAAATTAAATTACTAAAAATTATTTAGAGAAATAATTAATTATGAACCTATCCTTAGATGTACATGGGTTGACCAACCAAAGTTAGGCTTATGTGCAGTCTATGTAGATTCTGGTATCCACTAAGGAATTAGGACAATTCTACGAATTAAAGGAAGATGCTATCAATTCAAATAAAATAGTGGAAAAACCTTTTGATTAAAATCCAAATCTTTAGATTTAATGAATCAATTACTAATTAGATTTCAGTTTTTCTTCGTGCAAATATGGCCACTTCCCTTTTGCTTCGATCATTGTTAGACAATGATAAGTTGGTGGGATCTTGTTGGAAAATATGTCCTAAAGCCAATCATTTAAGTAGTAGATGACTGAAATTAGTATATAAATTATTTAATAATAATAATTATTTGGTTGGTTCATCATAAAAGTTCTATCTTTCTTAAATGAACTTTTAAATTATGATAAAGTTCTTAGAATCAAAATCAATCGATAAAAGAGAATTTATCGGATGGTTCTTAAATTATTAATGATCAAATGATAAGTTATTAACAAGGATGATAACTTATCGAGTGTAGGTCATTGTATGCCATATGCATTGATTGTCCTCATAACCAAGTGGTGTAGAGATACTGGTATGGCATCTTGGTGAGATGTAGGTGTATATCTGCACTGAACGTGATCAATGTAGCACTCTATGATCAAGAGTAGCTAGCTAAGGCCAATGGATATAAGTGTCCCTCTGACCTAAGATCACCACGATGACTTGCAAGCAACTCACTATACTTTGATGCCGGACTGCCTATTTTTCTAATATAGGTTTGAAAGATTTTTAGGTATAGTCAAGTACTTGTAAAATCGGTGTGTGAGTCAAGATGGGATTGACCACTCTTGATTAACTTCAAGAAGAGAATGACTCACTGTGTTTCAATTTAGTAAAAGCTTGGTCTGGGTAATCCTTATAAGGTGTCATGGAATTTACAAAATTTTGAGACGCAATAGAGATAACTTGTATAAGTGCTGACAGCATACTCAAAGTCGTCTTGAGTATTATTGGTCAAAGGGATGAATTATATGATAACCATGGGTCAGGGTTCTAAGAATATTGCTTTGCATACATTCAACCTATCTAGATGTTGGGAATCATTGCTAGGTGATAACTTCGATTGGTACAAAAATTGATTCCTATACTATCGGCTTAGGTTTGAACCTATGAGGTTACATACATTAGAACTTATAACCTAATCAGATGGTTAATCAATGATTGAGAATCATTTTGAGGTCAAACATTCAATGTGATTGACTTTTGACCTAATGCAAGTGTTGCAGGAGGATTGGCTGGCAATTGGATTGCTAATTGTTTCAATTTGATTGAGCAATCGAGCTGAGATCAAGTCTAATTGAATTAGATTCAATTAGAATAAGTTTTGACTTAATTAGATTAAGTCTAGTTGATTTATTGGATAAGTCAATTGCAAGAAAGAATAATTTCTTGTTTGACTAGGACTTGGGTGCACCTAATTGACTTAGCATTTAAATTAGATTTAAATCTTGATTTAATCTAATTTAATTAGGCTCCTAATTAGACTAGGATCACCCTTAATTAGATTGTATTTGATTTAATTTAAATAGGATTTAAATTAGATTCAAAACTATTTTGATCTAGTCAAATAAGAGGAGTCCCAGTTGGATTCGTACTCTCTCTCTTTCTCTTGCGCCTAAGACCTCACGCCCACCTTAATTAATTCCAACTAGGACTCTCTCTCTTTCTCTTGCACCTAAGACCTCATGCCCATCTTAATTAATTCTTTATTTTTTTATATGTATTTCCATGCCCAAGAAGGACTTCCATGCTCCATAATTCATATTTTTGGGAATTTGTCATGACTTGGTCAAAACTTGGATGAAGTTGGGATTTGTTTCCTACTTGGAAGAGTCCCCTTTGACCAAAACTTCTTCCCCTCTTGTGTGCCTACTTAACCCATGCCATATTTAACTTCTCCATCATTCTTCTAAATTTTTGGGATGTGGATTAGATGGTTCTCATGAAAAAAATCAAGAGAGGGGCGTCCAAGAGTTAGACACCCGATAGAAGTCCTCCTTTGACTAGGTTTTGACCTAGTCATGCAATAAAAGGTGGACACCTCTTTTGAGATGGTTAGAGGATGTGAAAAATCTAAAAAAGATTATAAAAAATTAGAGGAAAAGGAGGAGAAGGCATGGAGGATTTATGGCACAAAGATTCATGGAGAAGAGCCTTCAATTAAGACATCAAATGTTCATGTCCTGAAGAGATAAGGTAAGAGAAGATTATCTTCTCTTATATTTTTTTTTTTATGTTTCTCTCTTTTTATTTTATTTATAATTTTTATATGATAAAAATTTGAGAGAGAGAGAGAGGATTTGGGTATGGGGATGAGTGCTCCAAGTTGTTGGGGAATGATGTTATTTTTTGGACATGATCTGATCATGTCCTGATGAAAGAAGGAGAGGAGAAGAAAGGTCTTCTCCTAGGGTTTCATGGAGAACCTTTCCTCTCCAATTTTTATGAAAATTTTATATGAATAAAATCAAAAATCTTAGATCTAAAAATTTAGAAAAAATTCTATAGGAGAAGGTCTCCTCTTGTCCTAGCATAGAGATGTTTTCAGAACATCAATCGTTGATGTCCTGAAGGAGAAGATTTATCTTCTCTTAGGATTTATTTTTTCATAATTTTATTTTTTAATTTATGGGATATCCAAGAGTTGGATTCCTTCCTTATTTCTTCTCATGTTCTTCATCTCTTGGAGTGTCCAAGAGATCCAAAGAACATGTATTTGATTGACCATCAGGAGGGATCTGTGAGAAGCTAGCACTTCGAGTGGATCTTCATTCGACAAACCTCTAATTTGCGTTGCAAGTTCGTGTGAATCATCTATAGAGGCCGGATGCTTGTATGGCTCCAAAGACAATAACAGATTCAACCGTGGAGTTCTTGACCTATGTAAAGATAAGAGATCTGATCTCTTGGTGACCTAGATGCGATCTAGGGTTAGATCTAGAATTGTTCTAGATCTAGGTATTGATATGATCAATACCATCTATGAATAATTTAATTTTAGATTTATATCTCTATCATAACATGTTATAGATTCTTGATGTAGAATTTTATAATTTGATTACATACATGTTGTAGATTAAATAGTTTAATCTATGCCTTTCGCTGCTTTATATTTCAAAAAAGTTTTGAAATCTATGCATGAAATTCTGCATGTTTCCCAATAGTGGTATCAGATCATCTAGGTTCTTTTATAACATGATCATGTTTGTATTAGATTAAATCTAAAAATTAAAATTAATTAAAGATCGTACATACTACCATAAGGTTGTTCTGTTGTAAGGTTAATCCTTTACAATGATAAGGTTGTCCTTGTTTGTGCTAATCTAAATCTAAATCATAAATAATTTAGATTAGATCTAAAAAAAATTATGATTTATTTTTTAAATTTAAATTTAAAATTAAATAGATATTTGATCTATTTTAGATTATTTAAATTAGATCTAAATAATATCAGGATTGCACAAACTGCCATAAGGTTGTCCTGTTGTAAGGTTTACCCCTTACAGTGGAAAGATTATCCTAGTATGTGCTGATCCAAGAAATCTAAATCATAAATATATTAGATGAGATCTAAAATAATTTATTTTATTTTTATATTTTAAATCTAATTGTAAATGATTTATGATCTGATCCACATGATGTGTTTTATGTTTAGATCTAGATCCTCTTATTGCATATGTTGATATGTAATTTTTATTTTGAATCTAGAATGTATATGTATGACATATTTATTTTATAGAATTTAAATTGAGAACTTACTTTTCGCAAAACCTTAGATTTGAAATTCTAGGACATGATCTAAATAATAAAATAAATCAAATCTAAAACCATGTATTGAATATGATTCAATGTAAATTATTTACAACTTAAAAATATTTCAAATAATAAAATTAGAAACTGGTTCTGAGGTTCCATAAATCCAAACTTTAAACTTAATTGAGAATTAAGTGATTGTTTAGGATCTAGATTTGTGATTTAAAGATCCTAAGATAATTTCATAAAACTTGGGTTAAAGGTTAAATGGGTTAATTTTGATCAGGTCATTAACTAGGTTAGACCTAGGGTTAGATTATATATGGACTTAGTTAAGAAATTGATCAAACCTAATTAATAGTTGTTGATGCAAAAATTTGCCTCAAGGTTGGGTTGGCTAGAGTTGCACGATGGCAGCAAGTCGATGGTGATGGGATGGAGGCACGATCATACCTATAAGAGAAGTCTCTGATCGGAGTTGGCTCCGACAGAGACCCTCCGATACTCAAGTCAGTTTTTCGTTCAATATAGAAAAAAAGATGAGCATTTGGGAGAGAAGAATCACGTACCTTGGGGTCCCTCATTTTTTTTCTTTTATAGAAGAATCCAGAGTTTGTTAGGATGGGTTGTGGATTGTTAGTCATAAGAGAATAGTGGATTATTAGAGATATTTTGTTTGCCCATTAGAATATTCTCTGAAATCATGTCAGAAATTATCCCCTCTTAGCATGTGGGGAGAGCGAGTTGACAACTTGGAGCCAAGAGTGGATATTTCAGCCTCTTGATGAGCTCAAGTTTGGCCTGACTCAGGACCTCATCCTCAACCCTTTGAAGAACTTCAATTCAGCCAATATTGTGATTGGCTTCTATCTCTTGATGAACTCAAGTTCGGCCAAAAATAGGACCTCGACCATAGCCTTTCGAAGACCTTCAATCAGCCCTCATAGTGACTTTGGCTTCTATCTCTTGATGAACTCAGGTTCGGTCGAAAATAGGACCTCGACCATAGCCTTTCGAAGACCTTCAATCAGCCCATTTGTCATGTCTTCGGCTGGCGTAAAAATCTACCAACAATAGCCCCCTACTTTCGAGTCCAAGCTTTAGCTCGGACAAAGGGAGTATAGTAAGTTGGACTTACCGAAGACATGATCTTATTTTGTTATTTAGACTTAGAATCTTCTAGCTTCTTCTTAAAATTATTTGGAAGGTTTTCAAATTTATCCTCAGCTTTTTGAGCTTAGATTTCTGCTGACCTCTATCTTCTAAGATCGAATTTCTACACATATTAACATTCTAAGCTCGGATTACTATAAACCTTTATTTTTTAAGCTCATATTTCTATAAATATTGATATTTTGAGTTCAGATTTCTATAGATCTTTATCTTCTAAGGTTGGATTTCTGCACATCTTTGCCTCATGTTTAGAAATTGATTTTCACCCTCGCTAGGATGAGGTTATCCTCCTGTTTTAAATAACTAGAGGATTTCTCTCTGTGTCAGGATGAGGTTCTTCTCTTATCCTTGACACAACTGTAGGGGAGCACCTAGGCTGTTGAAAGGATCTCTCTCCACCTCCCGTCCTAAGTTAATGGAGGTCCTCGCTTTGCTCATGTTAGGATGAGGTCCTCCTATTTCTAATATGGCTATAGGGGCACATTAGGGCCGTTGGCAGGGCCTCTTCCCTCATCTCATCTTAGATTAACGAGGCCTTTGGTTAGTTGATGTTCTTGTTAAGTCTGCTTTCCTGACCTTGATTTTTTCTTGGCTTGAATTTGGATTTGGTAGTTCAGCCTTGGTGATGGCTGGGGCCGATAGCCTGAAGTCTGAAGAATCCGGTCCGCCTTAGGACTTCACTTCCTTTTCCTCCCTTCCTTTTTTTTTTTGTGTGTGATCGATTTTGTAGACCTTCACCCTGTTTGTAACATACTCAATATATATGCAATGAAATTATACCTTTCTTTGCTACTTTGGCCTTACACTAATTCAGTGCTCGTTGGTAGCTTCATTTTCTTTATTTTTCTTTTCTTTGCATTGTCTTCTAATGAGATGCTTGTTATGGATGTCGAGTTGGGGTCACTTCTATGAACTAAGATGGGGTTCAACTTTTCGTATTTGACATAGTCAGATAGTCATAGAAGGAACATATGTAAGTGTTGTCGATAGGGTTTCTTCTTTCCTCTCATCTTTGGTCAATGAGGTCTTGGCTTTTGCTTATGTTAGGATGAGGTTCTTCTTCCATTCCTAACGTAGTTTGTGGGGGCACATTTTGGCCATTGAACAAGGCCTCTCCCTCCATCCCATCTTATATCGACGAGGTCTTCGACTTTGCTCACGTCAGGATAAGGTTCTTCTTCTATTCCTAACGTGGCTTATAGGGGCACATTTGGGCCGTTGATAGGACCTCTCCTCCCATCCCATCTTAAATGGACGAGGTCTTCGATTTTGCTCACATTAGAACGAAGTTCTCCTCCTATTTCTAACATGGCTTGTGGAGGCACATTTGGGCCATTGAAAGGGCCTCTCCCCCATTCCATCATAAATGGATGAGGTCTTCGACTTTGCTCACGTTAGGATGAGGTTCTTCTTCTATTCCTAATGTGGCTTGTGGAGGTACATTTGGGCCATTGATAGAGCCTCTCCTACTATCCCATCTTATATCGATGAGGTCTTCAACTATGCTCATGTTAGGATGAGGTTCTCCTCCTGTTCCTAACATGGTTTGTAGGGGCACTTGGTCACGATTTTGACTTTGGCTCGACTATGATTTTAACTTCAGCTTGGTTGTGATTTTAACTTTAGCTTATCCTTGATTCTGACCTTGGTTTGGTCTTGAATCTGACCTTATCTTGGCTTAGGCTTTAACCTTGGATTGGTTTTTTGATGAGCTCGATTTACTGAGGTTGAATTTCTGTTGGTCCCAGTCTTTTGAGCTTGAACTTATGCAGATCTCAGACTCGTATGATCTTTGCCTCGGATTTATCTTGCTTGCACCTCGGATGGATCTTGAACTTGATCTCAAATTGGTTTGGATTCTAACTCTTGCTTCAGCTTTAGTTTCTTGAACTTAATCTTGATTGACTTTGAGTGTGGTCATGGTTTTGGTATCCTATAGCCCCTGGTTCAGATCAGACTTTGTCTTCTTCTTTTTTCTCTTTTTTTTGTATTAATTTGGCTTCGAATGAAATTCACAAGATAGGGTGTTGAGGTTGTAGCCTTTATTTGCGTATGGTTTTGAGGTTGCTTCATGTCAGCTTCAATGCCATTTGATGCGAAATGCACATGGAAGAGCTTCGGAAGGGGTCAAATAGATGGATGCGCGAGGGACTTCGATTGCATTTGGAGTGCATGGACCTCAAGAGGACTTCTGCCTGTGCTCATGGAGTACTTCAAGAGCTACTTGGTGGCAGGTTCGACCATGCTGGAGATGCACAGACCTTGGCACCGTCATGGTAGGTTCGTCCACACCAGTCGGACATGCGTAGGCACAAGGAGAGAGGATCGGCTGGCTTCCTCTTTCCTTCTCCTCTTGTTCTTTTCTTCTTCTCTCTTATTTATTTATTTATTTATTTTTATTTTTCTTTCTTTTGGAGGATAGGGGACTGAACTTCCTTCTTCTTCTTCTACTTTCTTCTTTTTTTTTTTTTTGGAAGTCGACGCCGCTCAGGACCGTGAGGGAGATTGGTGGAATGCATGCGCGAGAAGGACATCGGCCAGTTAGATTGCTTGGGCTAGGAAGAGGCCTGCGGACACTGTTCCCTCCCCTCTTTCTTCCTTCCAAAAGTCAAAATTTGAGCAAATCTACCAATAGCTCTGGGACGAGAAGAGCCAAATGCGATTGCATATAGTGAGAATTAGAGTAACATTAAAAGCATATAGAATTTTGGTGGTAAATATGACTGAGTGGAAAACCACTTGAGATGATAAGAGATGAAGCAAAATTAATAGCATGTAGAGTTCCATTGATAAATCCAACTTGTGAGCAGTATGTAGCACTTAAACATCGATCATCAATATGAATATACGACATTCGAAGAAGAGCCATAAAACTTTTAGTTAGTTGATGAGGATGATCCACTGTCTAGATGGTGCATGATAGTAGCTGAGTTTTTGGATCTACATATTTCATTTAACAGAGCAATGTATAAAAAGTAATAAATAGTTGCAGTAGTATCTAAGAAAATGACACATCCCTTAGCTTGAAAAATATAGCTTTGATTTGACCTAGATAGGTAAAATTTGTGACCCATGGGAGTAACGAATAGAAATGATATCATAGTCTCGAATGAAGATGTGATAAATATAATAGTATGATGCCAAAGTAACTATCAACCCGAAAAAGCCTTTCTTCATTCTCCTCTAATTTTTTATGATACCCCTCTATGTTTTTCATCTCGCCCCGGATCTCAGTCTCTTCATTTCATTTTGGATTTCAGAGGTTGTTGTTATTTTGCCCAGTACATCAGAATGCAAATAAAGATCCCCCTTCTAATGTGCGGTTCTATCCAGAACTCAAGAGAATGGACGAAAAATCAAGAATGTAGTATAACTAAGAAATTTGCATAATCATGTTTCTTATCTGGATCCTGTGACGTCTTTGCTGGTTCAGATCATCCTTATTATGATCTTCTTCTTTATCTGGATCTTTTCTTCGATTGAAATTTCTTTCTTATTTGGAGCCCCCCAGTTTGAGTCTGGATGGGACCTATTGAAGATGGATGCCAAATCTCATTGGCATTAAAGCAACGTGATGGAGCTCCTCTCGTTAGATGCTCATTTCTTCCCATAAATGGGCTCAAAGGCCCTTCCTCTAGCACCATCTGTTGATGCAAAAATCTGCCTTGAGGTTGGGTTGGCTGGAGTTGCATGATGGCAGCAAGTCAACGGCGATGGGATGGAGGCACGGCCGTACCTATAAGAGAAGTCTCCGATCAAAGTTTGGTTTCAATGGGGATCCTCCGATGTTCAGGTCAGTTTTCCATTCAACAGAGGAAAGAAGATGAGCATTTAGAAAAGAAGAGTCATGTACCTTAGGGTCCCTCTTTTTTCTCCTTTTATAGAAGGGTCCAGAGTTTGTTAAGATGGATTGTGGGTTGTTAGTCATGGGAGAATAATGGATTGTTAGAAATATTTTGTTTGCCCACTAGAATATTCTCTAAAATCATGTCAGAAATTATCCCCTCATGGCATGTGGGAAGAGTGAGTTGACAACTTAGAGCCAAGAGTGGAGATTTCAGCCTCTTGATGAGCTCAAGTTTGGCCTAACTCAGGACCTCATCCTCAATCCTTTGAAGAACTTCAATTCAATCTACATTATGATTGGCTTCTATCTCTTGATGAACACAAGTTCGACCAAAAATAGGACCTCGGCCACAGCCTTCCAAAGACCTTCAATTAGCCCTCATAGTGACTTTGGCTTCTATCTCTTGATGAACTTAGGTTCAATCAAAAATAGGACTTCAGCCACAGCCTTTCGAAGACCTTCAATCAGCCCATTTATCATGTCTTCGACTAGGGTAAAAATCCCCCAGCAATAGTTAATTAAGATTAGGTCATTTTTTTTCTATAGATCAATTCAATAGTTGTAGTTGATCAAAGTCCATATATCTAACAAATGGACCTGATCGTGGCTCAGTGGTCGAGCCTGAGTCTTTAGGCAGACCAAATCAAAACTGACAAAGTAATTGGTGTCTAAGATAAGTCTGGCATTCTAGATCGGTGGTTTTTAATTGGCAGTCCGCTTACCTAGCCATTTTTGATAGTGTCTAAGGCAAGCCTTAGCAGACCCTCCTATCGATCTCACTTACCTGGCCAATGTGGTTAATAAAATTTTGATTAGGTTGCTTATTGATTCATGCCAACCCATGTCATATAGAAAATCAGTAAGATTGATTTTATTCAGCGAGATTGATTTAGGTGCCCATAGACCATAATTGATCATAATTCTCATCAGTGACTTACGAAGTCAGTGGGAGGACTTAACTTGGTGAAGTCAGTGGGAGCAAATTGGTCCACGTTCTTTCTATTCTTAAATCGCTAATAATTTAAATTCTCTTAAATTATTAGGTCCTTAAAATACTAAAGTTATGGAGATAACGAAGTCATAGCCTCCCATTAAGGTATTTGATAATGGATCTATTAACTCAATAATCATTGAAGGCCCAAAGGCCTGGTGCTTGTTGACTAATAGAATTATCATCCATCATATGACGACTTGGATGTATCTCTCTAATGGTGGTTGGGTTGGCTAACCAAAGTTGGGCCTGATCATTCATTGGTTGGATGCACCGAGTATGGTCATGTTAATGGTTGGACCTAACTGGATCCTTTTCTGAGAAGGCCAAAGCCAATTGATTAGGACCTAGGGCAAAATTAAAATTACTAGAAATTATTTAGAGAAATAATTGATTATGAACCTATCCTTAAATGTACATGGGTTGGCCAACCAAAGGTGGGCTCGTGTGCAGTCTATGTGGATTCTAGTACCTACTAGAAAATTAAAGTAATTTTCTGAATTGGAGGTAGAGTCTACCAATTCGAATAAAATAGTGGAAGAACCTTTAGACTAAAGTCCAAGTCTTTAGGCTTAATATAATTTATATACTTAGGTCATTATTCTCTATTCTCAAATTAAGGCTAAACTCTAATTGCTCCTATCACTGTTAGACAGTGATGACTTATGGGATCCAACTTCGATAATTAGTATTGAAAGTTGAATTTGGTTTAGCAATACGAATGAGTTCATATTGGAGCTTCAAAGCTTAATCAAAATAATTAGTCCAAGATTAACCCAAATCAGGCATAGTGCTTCTAATGTTAGAAGCAGGATCATAAGAAGAAGATTTATCTTTCTTTCCTTGACCATAACAGGCTGAACAAGAGAAAGGAGCAAAAGTTGCTCATTAAAGTTGTTATATGATAACACCTTAAAATTTTTCTGTAAATGATTCTACTACATTGATATTAGATGCTGGTAGTCTTATGCAATTTATTGCAGAGACTACAAGTAAGTGGGATATTTGAAAATGATAAGAAATTCCTGAATGTTGGGGATGGAAGTCTTGTTCCAATCCTAGCTTTAGGAATTATCAAGCTTATTTTCAATAGATGTCATTTTGAGTGATTGTCACTATTGTCCATCGTTTATGATAAATATGATCTCTGATGGCTTTTTGATCAGAGATGATTATCATTTATCAATAAAAAAGATTATTATGATACTATTATGAATAATATTATAATAATACATTGATATAAAAAAATAATATTTAATATTTATACTGTTAAGTGTAATGTACACACCCAAGTTAGATTATGTCATGAATATCTATCTTTGGTATTATAGGCTTAGTCATCTTGACAAGAATAGTAGGTTAGCTTGAGAGGAAAACCTCAATATCAATGATTGTGAATCATTCATAGCCTGTGAATCTTGTCTTCTTGGAAAGATGATAAAGTCATCTTTCACTAAAAATGGTGAAGGAGCCGATAAAGTTCTAAGTCTCATACATAGTGATGTATATGGACTTATAAACTTAAGTGCCAAAGAAAGATATTAGTATTTCATTATAGATGACTTATCTGAGCATGTGTGCGTCTGGCCTGAATCATTTAAAATATTCAAATGATTCAATAATGAAATAGAAAAACAAACTGGATAAGATATTAGAACTCTTCGATTGGATCGAGGAGGCGAATACTTATTTAGTGAGTTTTTAACATATCTAGGAGAGAATTGGATTCTCTCTCAAGTAGATTTTTTTTCGAAATACAGTATATCTGAAAGAAGAATTTGAACTTTGTTAGACATGATTTAATCCACTATAGGGTTCACTTGTCTGCATGTTTCAGGGTTGTGCTCTTGTGGCTAGTAGTTTTACTCTGAAAAAGATTCTAAGTAAATCTGTCACATAGATTTCATATAGGATATGGATCGGGTGTAGACCTAGACTCTCTCACTTTTGAGTTTGGAGTTGATCAGCCTATGTCATATATTTGCCCATGGATAAACTTGGATCCTGGTCCAATAAGTATTTAAGGGTTATTAATTCTACTATGCTAAAGAACATAAGATGTTCATCAGCAGTAGGGCATTCCTTTTGGAAAGAAGTTCCTTAGAGAAGAAACTGATGCCTATCAAGTTGAACTTGAAAAAGTTTGACTAGTAGAAAAGAACCGACATAATCTAGTAAACCTATAGAACCATATTTGATCAGATCAAATCTGAAGCCCATTAAAGTATCACCTTTAAGGAGATCCAATAGAGTACTGCATTAGCTAGACAGATACTTCGGTATCTAGATTTTGGATGGTGATCCTATTGAGCTTGATGAGAATAACAAGGATCCAATCACCTATAGAGATACAATGTAGTGATCTGGAGTCACATGATCCAAATTGAAGTTCATGAAAATCAATAATATATGGATACTGGTTGATTCACCTAAAGGAATAAAATTCATTAGGTGCGAATGGATTTTCAAAAAAATCAGAGTAGCGTAGATGGGAAGGTAAAGAACTTAAAGCTCATTCAGCTATTACCTCAGAATTAGAACATACATTTTGAACGTATGCTTTTGTTATGAACAAAGATAAATTCTGTATTTGTAATTGGACAAAATATTCTGTAGTGTTATTTCTTGTGTTGTGTGTAGATGGAATTCTCTTAATTGGAAATGACATCCCAGCATTGCAAAGAATAAAGGTTTAGCTGTCATCTTATTTCTTCATGTACGTAACCAGACATGGTATACTCACTAGAGGTAGTAAGTAGATACTAATTTGATCTAAGTGAGAGCCACTAGAAGATTGTATAGATAATCCTTAAGTATTTGAAAAATACTAAGGTCTAGTGACTCAAATATGGAAGTACTAACTTAAAATATGTGGATGTTATAATTTCAGTTAGAACAAGATGACAACTAGAGAATGTCAGCTCATACCCTAATTGTAGGAGCAATCTGCTGGGAAAGTTCCAAGCAGGATACTTTAGCCTATTCAGTTAGTGATATAGAGACATTATGGTATATGATGCTGCTATGTAAGCTGTATAGTTGCTAAGGTTCATTAGTAGGTTGGGAGTGGCACCCTCCAACGATGGTCCAGTCCTATCATAGCACTAGAGTTATAGCTCAAACTAAAGATCCAAAGAACCAGCATATTCTACATTGCTATCACCTTTGATTTTTTATCAGGGTGATGTCAATCTTTAGAAGATCGATGGAAATGGAGAACTTGACCGACCCATTTGCTAAGGCCTTGGAACTAAGGAGTTCTACAAACTCAACTGGAAGATAGGATATTTGATATCGTTCTGATTGGCTTTAGTCCAAGTGGAAGTTGTTGAGAAATGTGTCCTAAAGCCAATCATCTAAGTAGTAGATGATTGAAATTAGTATATAAATTTTTAAATAATAATAGTTATTTGGCTAGTTCATCATAAAAGTTTTATCTTTCTTAAATGAACTCCTAAATTATGATGAAGTCCTTAGAACCATAATCAATCAATAAAAAAGGATTTATCAGATAGTTTTTAAATTGTTAACGATCAAATGATAAGTTATTAACAAGGATGATAACTTATTGAGTGTAGGTCGTTGTATGCCATATGCATTGGTTGTCCTCGTAACCAAGTGGTGTGAAGACACTAGTATGGCATCAAGGTGAGATGTAGGAGTACATCTGCACTAAATATGACTAAAGTAGCACTCTACTATCAAGAGTAGCTAGCTAAGGCCAATAGATATAAGTGTCCCTTCGATCTGAGATCACCATGGTGACTTGCAAGTAATTCACTGTATTTTGGTGTTGGACTGTTTGTATTTCTAATATAGATTCGAAAGATTTTTGGGTATAGTCAAGTACTTGTAAAGTCGGTGTGTGAGTCAAGATGGGATTGACCACTCTTGATTAACTTCAGGAAGAGAATGACTCACTGTATTTTAATTTAGCAAAGCTTGGGCCTTGGTAATCCTTGTAAGGTGTCATAGGATTTGTAAAATTTTGAAACACAATAGAGATGACTTGCATGAGTGCTGACAGCATATTTGAAGTTATCTTGAGTATTATTAGTCAAAGGAATGAATTATATGGTAACCATGGGCCAGGGTTCTAAGAATGTTGCTTTGCATACATTCAACCTATCTGGACGTCGAAAATCATTGCTAGATGGTAACTTTGATTGGTATAAAAATTGGTTCTTATGCTATCAACCTAGGTTCGAACCTATAGGGTCACACACATTAGAGCTTATAACCTAATCAAATGGTTAATCAATGATTGAGAATCATTTGGAGGTTAAACATTTAATGTGATTGATGTTTGACCTAATGCAAGTATTGCAGAAGGATTAATTAGCAATTGAATTGCTAATTGGCTTAATTAGATTGAGCAATCAAGCTGAGATCAAGTCTAATTGGATTAGATTCAATTAAAATTAGTTTGGACATAATTAGATTTAAGTCTAGTTGGTTTATTGAATAAGTCAATTGCAAGAAAGAATAATTCCTTGTTTGGCTAGGACTTGGGTGCACGTAATTGACTTAGCATTTAAATCAGATTTAAATTTTAATTTAATTTAATTTAATTAAACTCCTAGTTAGACTAGAATCATTCTTAATTAGGTTGCATTTATTCTAATTTAAATGAATTTAAATTGGGTTCAAAACTATTTTGACCGAGTCAAACAAGAGGAGTCCCAGTTGGATAGGGACTCTCTCTCTTTCTCTTGTGCCTAAGACCTCATGCCCATCTTAATTAATTATTGATTTTTTTATGTGTATTTTGACACCCAAGAAGGCCTTCCATGCCCTATAATTCATATTTTTCAAAATTTGTTATAACTTGGTCAAAACTTTGAAGAAGTTGGGATTTGTTTCCTACTTGGAAGAGTCCCCTTTGACCAAAACTTCTTCCCCTCTTGTGTGCCCACTTAACCCATGCCATATTTAACTTCTCCATCCTTCTCCTAGATTTTTGAGATGTTGATTTGATGGCTCTCATAAAAAAAATTAAGAGAGGGGCGTCCAAGAGTTTGACACCCCATAGAATTCCTCCTTTGACTAGGTTTTGACCTAGTCATGCAATAAAAGGTGGATGCCTCTTTTGAGATGGTTAGAGGAAGTGAAAAATCCAAAAAAAATTATAAAAAATTAGAAGAAAAGGAGGATAAGGCATGGAGAATTTGTGGTGCCAAGATTCATGGAGAAGAGCCTTCAATTAAGACATCAAAGGTTGATGTCTTGAAGAGACAAGGTAAGAGAAGATTGTCTTCTCTTATATTTTTTTTTATGTTTCTCTCTCTCTATTTTATTTATGATTTTTATATAATAAAAACATAAGAGAGAGAGAGAGAGAGAGGATTTGGGTATGGAGATGAGTGCTCCAAGTTGTTGGGGCATGGTGTTATTTTTTGGACATGATCTGATCATGTCCTGATAAGAGAAGGAGAGGAGAAGAAAGGTCTTCTCTTAGGATTTCTTGGAGAACCTTTTCTCTCTAATTTTTGTAGGAATTTTATATGAATAAAATTAGAAATCTTAAATCTGAAAACTTAAAAAAAAGTCCTAGAGGAGAAGGTCTTCTCTTGTCCTAGCATAAAGATGTTTTTAGGACATCAACCATTGATGTCCTGAAGGAGAAGATTTATCTTCTCTTAGGATTTATTTTTTCTTGATTTTATTTTTTGATTTATAGGAGATCCAAGGGTTGGATTCCTCCCTTATTTTTCCTTCTATTCTTCATCTCTTGGAGTGTCCAAGAGATCTGAAGAATAGATATTTGATTGACTATCAGGAGGGATCCACGAGAAGCTAGCACTTCAAGTGGATTTTTGTTCGACAAACCTCCGATCTATGTTGCAGGTTCGTATGGATCACCTATAGAGGTCGGATGCTTATGTGGCTCCAAAGGCAACAATGGATTTGACCACAAAGTTCTCGACCCATGCAAAGATAAGAGATCTGATCTCTTGGTGACCTAGATGCGATGTAGGGTTAGATCTAAAATTATTCTAGATTTAGGTATTGATATGATCAATATAACTTATAATTAATTTAATTTTAAATTTATATTTACATCATAACATGTTATAGATTCTTGATGTAGGATTTTATAATTTGATTACATGCATGTTATATATTAAATAGTTTAATCTATGTCTTCCACTGCTCTATATTTTGAAAAAATTTTGAAATCTATGCATGAAATCCTGCATGTTTTCCAATAGACCCAACTTTGATAGCTAGTACTATAAGTTGAAGATTATCCTAAAGCATAAATAGATCCTGTATGTGTTGACAAATCTGGCACCTGAGGAGCTAGCTCCTAATGCACGTAAAATAGTCAAAGATACTTATCAGAAGTGGCTCAGTGACCAAACCATGATGTGCTGTATTTTGCTGGCAGCGATAAGCGATGAGTTCAGTCATAGATTCGAGATGGCTCAACCAAAAGACTGTTAGAAAATGTGTTCCAAAGCCAATCATCAGCCTATTGATGGTTAAGCTACATTGTATCTATGATTGATTCATTAATAAATAAAATATATTTTTGGTATTTTTTTCATCATAAAGTATTCATCTTCTAACAAACTTCATTATTGTGATGAAGTCCTTAGGACTATTTAGCTTCGATAAAGAAAGGATTTATCGATAAGTCCTTAAATCTATTCATGATCAATTGATAGGTTGTTAATTAGGATGATAGTGTCTATCTAGCATAGGTCACTGTATGCTATATAGATTGATAATCCTCTTAATCAAGGAGTGTGGAGACACTGGTATGACATACAGATGAGATGTATGGATATATCATCACTGAATGTGACCAACTGTAGAGCATTCTGCTATCGAGAATGTCTCTAATGGGATATAGGTGTAAGTATCCCTTAGACCTAAGATTATCTCAATGACTTGCAAGCAACTCATTGTGCTTTAGTACCAAACTAACTAAATTTTTAATTCAGTAATGGAAGGCTTCTGAGCATAGTCAAGTACTTGTGCAGTTAGATTGTGATCAAGATGGAATTGACCACTCTAAGAATTGAAGAAAAATGTATCACTGTATTTCAATATAGCAAAACCTTGGTCAGGATAATCCATTTGATGGATTTGATATTTTGAAATATAATATGGACAATCTGATCAGAATTGACAGTTAAACTCTGAGGTATCCTACAAGCATTTTGATCAAGGGAATGAATTATATGAAAACTATATCTGCAAGGGTTCTAAAGATGTTGTTTTACACATTCGACCTATTCGGCCATCGGATACTATTGCTAGATGGTCACTTTGATTAGTATAAAAATTTATTCTTGTACTACCGATTTAGGTTCGAACCTATGAGGTTACACACATTAGAGTTCATGATCCAATCGGATGGTTGATCAACGATTAAGAATCATTCTAGGGTTAAACGATCAATACAATTGATGTTTAACCTAGTGCAAGTATTGCAAGAGGATCGATTAGCATTAGATTGCTAATTGACTTAATTTGATTAAGTCAAAAGACTAAGATTATTTCTAATTAAATATGATTTAATTAAATTTGGTTTGGGCTTGATTAGATCAAGTTCAATTGGTTTATTGGATAAATCAAGTGCAAAGAAGAACTGGTCCTAGTTCAACTAGGACTTGGGTCAACCCAATTTTTTAATTTGATTAAAAAATTAAATCAAAATTAAATATAATTTAATATAATCTAATTAAGTTTTTAATTAGTTTAGGATCTAATTTAATTAGGTTGAATTAATTTTGGTTTGATTTGGTTTGAGAAACCATATTGGATCAAGTCAAAATAAGAATCCTAGTAAGACTTGGAACTTCCCTCCTTGCGCCACCTTAGTCCCAATGCCCACCCTTCATGCCCCCTTTGATTTTGCATGAATTCTCCATGCCCAAGAGAAGCCTACCATGTCCTAAAGTCCTCCTCTTTCTTTCTTACATGGTAAATTAAGTGTGGACCAAGTCAAAGTAGGAATTAGTTTTGATTTCAAATTCTATGAAATAGAATTTTAAGAAACCAAAACTCTTCCTATAGTGCACCAATTCCACCCAAATTTTTTTTGAGATTTTCATAGATTTTAGAAGGATTTTTGTATGACAAAACCTGATGGTCCATAGTAGAAAAGAAGGAGGGGGAACCTAAGAGTTGGACGCCCATTGTCTTGCCCAATTTGGATATTCCTTATTTAGGTATTTGACCTAGACAAGGACTCCTCTATATCTCTCCATATAGAATGAATTTTGGACTAATTTTTGAATATATTATAGATCACTGAGAGATATTTGGGGTGTTTAAAAATTAGATATAAAGAGTATTGGGGCATGGGGATTTCATGGACACCAATCTAGGAGTCTAGGTGAGAGAACAAAGAAGAAGAAGAAGGGTTCTTCTTCTAGGATTTTTTCTTTGATCTCTTCCTCCTTCTTTAGAGATTTTTGAGAGGTATCTCAGGTTCAAAATCTCTTTTTCTTCCTTTTAAAAATTGAAGAATCCAAGATTTGAAGAATGTGATTGTAGATCGATCGTCAAACAAGGATCAACACAGTACTAGTATACTGTGCTGATTTTCTATATTGAACTTTTGATCATGGTTCATAGACTCGTGTGGATAACTCCTAGAGGTTCGATGCAAATGCAGCTTGCAACATCATCCTCAAGCCTGGATCAGTAAGTTAGAATGTCTAACTTGCATAGGTAATATATCTAATCTATTATTTTCATACCTGCACTAGATGTAGTGTATATACATGTTGATGTGATCAACATATTTTAGTTTCTTCTTTAAATTTTTAATTTTTGATTTAAGAACATGCCATGATTATGTAATAGATCTTAGGTTTAGGATATTTTCTAGAATTTAAAATTAATTTTGCTTAATATTAGTCTTTTGCTGCTTGATCTTGAAAAGTTTCAAGATCTAGTCCTGAAATCCTAGATCTGGTTCCATCAAAGACATGGTTCAAGTGTTGGAGGATTCTTTTGGCACACCCGATGATGTTGAGAGGCACAAAACTAGTTATGTCATCTTCAATGCCAGAATATGGGATAGAGCTTTCATCACTAATCATGTACTGTACATGATCAAGCTGATGGAGCATTTGAGCAAGCTCGGCTTTTTCTTGCATGAGTAGGTTCAGAAAGATGCAATAAAAAACTCGCTGCTCAAGTTCTATCTTTTATTCCTCACTCATTATGGAATCATAAAGCCTGAAGTAAACTACCATGGATTACTGGGGTTACTTCAAAACTTTAGAAAGGATCACCAAGTCCATAAGGAGTCGGTGAACTTAGTGGAAGGTTCTGCTTCTGATTCTCAATCCTTTAAAAAAAGAAAGAAAAATAAGAAGAACAAGGGCAAGAAGGTGCAAGTTCAGACAAAAACATCTGTGCAATGCTAGACCAGAAAGATAAAGTCTGATAAGAGTCAAGCTGAATGCTTCTTTTATAAAAAGTGAAAGCACTAAAAGAAAAACTATTCTCAGTACATTATCTCCCTAGACCTGAATAGATAGAGAAAGAAGCAAGCTATTATGAGGCAAGATATTTATATGATAACTTCTTATAATTTCTTTATTTGTGATATTACTAATTGGGTATGGGATACTGGTAGCCCTATCCACATTTGCAATTTATTATAGAAATTGCATGTTAGTAAGTGATTCGAGCAAGATGAGAGATTCTTGAATGTTGAAGATGGAAGATCAGTTTAAGTTCTAGCATTAGAAATCTTGAAACTTGTATTTGAGTTCCATACTATTGTTCTTAATGATTATCATTTTTGTCCTATTTTCTTTTTGAATGTCATTTCTATAGATCTTTTGGCCAAAAATAATTATAAAATTTTAATAAAAAAATAATTTTGTAACATCATTGTGAATAGTGGTACTATTTTCTCTGGATATTTGAATAATAGTGTGTACATGCTATCACAACCAGTTAATGTAGTCTATTCAACTGGCAATCATCCTAGATTAGATAGTATACCTGATTTCTACTTATGACACTGTAGACTATATCACATAAACAAGAACAGGATAAATAGGTTGACTTAAGAGAAAATTCTTGAAGTTAGTGATTATGAATTACTTTCAATCTATGAATCTTGTCTTCTTGGAAAAATGATCAAGTCATCTTTTACTAAAAAAATTGAGAGAGCCATTGAGCTCTTAGATCTAATACATACTGATGTATGTGGACCAATGAGCACAGATGTCAGAGGTAGATATTTCTACTTGATCACTTTCATAGTTGATCTATCCAGATATGGATATGTCTATCTAATGAAACACAAGTCAAATTTATTTGAAATATTCAAACAATTTCGAAGTGAAGTAGAAAAATAAACTAAAAAGAGTATTAAAACTCTTCAGTCTAATCGAGGAGGGGAATACCTTTCTGGTGAATTTTTCACATATCTAGAAGATAATGAAATTCTCTCCCAACTGACTCCTCTATAAATACCATAGCATAATGGTGTGTTTGAAAGGAGGAATCGGACTCAAATAAACATGGTCTGATCCATGATGGGTTTTGTCAGCTTGACGATATCCTTTTAGAGATATGCACTTGAATTAGCTTACTGTCTATTAAATAGAATTCCAAGTAAGTCTATAATTAAAACTCAATATAAGATATGGATAGAGCATAAGCCAGCACTTTCACACCTTAGGGTCTGCTGGTGCCCAGCTTATGTGAAGCGATTAATCACAGATAAACTTGAACCTAGGCCTGACAAGTGAACATTCATATGGTACCCAAAATAGACCAAAGGATATATTTTCTACCATGCTAATGAACAAAAGATATTCATCAGTCTTAAGGCAATCTTTTTAGAAAAGGTGTTCCTTGATGAAGGAACCGTTGCCTCTAAGGTTGAACTTGATGAAGTTCAACGGATAGAAGACTGACACCTATGGTTGAACCTGAATCGAATTTGATTAGATCAAATCCAGAGCCCAATATACCTATACCATTAAGACGATGGTAGAGTATGGCATCAGTCAGATAGATACTATGATTTTTTGGTCCAAGATGGTGATCCCATTGAACTCGATGAGAATGATGAGAATCTGATCACCTATATAGATGCAATGCAGAGACTTGATTCTGAAAAATGGCTTGAGGCCATGAAGTCTGAGATGGAGTCCATGAAGATCAACAATGTGTGGACATTGGTTGACCAACCTGAAGAGGTTAAATCCATTGGGTGTAAATGGATCTTCGAAAAAAAGGGGGGTGCAGATGGAAAGGTGGAGACCTATAAAGCTCATCTGGTTGACAAAGGATATTGTCAATGTTATGGTATTGACTATGATGATACGTTCTCCCCTCTATTAATGCTTAAATTCATTCGGATAATGCTTGCGATAGCTACCCATCTGAATTATGAGATCTAGTGGATGGATATGAAGATAGCTTTTTTGAATGGAGAACTGACCGAAGAAGTGTATATGATACAACCTGAGGGATTTACATCCATAGATGAGTCCAAGGTGTGCAAGCTTCAAAGATCCATTTATGGATTGAAGCAATCATCTTGGAGTTAAAATATGTGTTTTGATAATGTGATCAAAACATATGGCTTTATTAAGAATGGAGAAGAGTCCTACATTTACAAATGAGCAAACAGTCCAGCAATGGTATTCCTTGTCTTATACGTGGATGATATTCTCTTAATCTGGAATGACATCCCCGCACTATAGGGAATAAAAGTTTGATTGTCATCGTAGTTCTCCATGAAGGATTTGGGTGAAGCATCCTACATCCTAGGGATGAAGATCTATAGGGATAGATCTAAAAGGATGCTTGGATTATTCTAGTCCACGTATATAGATACTATGCTAAAAAGGTTCAGCATGGAAAATTTCAAAAAGGACTATCTTTCGATAGGCCATGAATTTTCTCTCTAAGAAAGGTTGTCCGACAACTTCTGAAGAGAGAGAGCATATGAGTAGAGTCCTATTGCTTCGACAATGGGATCTATCATGTATGCCATGATATGTATGAGACCAGATGTGGCATACTCATTAGGAGTAGTGAGTAAATACCAATCTAATCCTGGAGAGAACCATTGGAAAGTGGTGAAAGCCATCCTTAAGTATTTGAAAAATACTAAGGACCAATGGTTAGTTTATGGCAAGTCAGATCTGAAACTTGTAGGGTTTACTGATTCCAACTTTCAATCTGACCATGATAATAGCAGAAGCGTGTCAGGTTATATCTTTATCCTAAATAGTGGAGTCATCTGCTAGAAGAGTTTCAAGCAGTATACTATGGCAGACTCTATTTGTGAGGTGGAGTATATCGCAGCATTTAATGCTGTGAAAAAAGCTGTGGCTGAGAAAATTCATCATCGAGCTTAGAGTAGCATCCTTTCTTGATGGTCCGATCTTGCTCTACTGCAATAGCACTGGTGCCATTGCTCAAGCGAAGGAACTGAAAGCACACTAGTAGAAGAAGCACATACTATGTCTCCTCCATCTGATCTGAGAGATCATGGATCAAGGTGACGTCGACTTTTAGTAGATCGACGAAAAGGAGAACCTAGCCAACCACTTCACTAAAGCCCTGGCAATAAAAAAGTTCAACAATCATAAGTTGAAGATGGGTAATAGATACTATGCTGAGTGGCTTAAGGACAAGTGAGAGTTGTTGGAAAATATGTTCCAAAGCTAATCATCAGCTTATTGATGATTGAGCTATATTATAATTATAATTAATTTATTAATAAATAAAATAAATATTTTAAAATTTTTCATCATAAAGTCTACATCTTCTAATGAACTTTATTATTGTGATGAAGTTTTTAGAACTATTTAGTTTCAATAAAGAGAGGATTTATCGATTAATCTTTAAACTGATCACGACCAAATGATAGGCTGTTAATAAGGACGATAGCATCTATCGAGCGTAGATCGCTATAAGCCATATAGATTAGTTGTCCTCTTAACCAAAGAGTGTAGAGATACTAGTAAGGCATATAAGTAAGATGTAAAGGTACATCATCTTTGAACATAACCAACTCCAAAGCATTCTACGGTCAAGAATTACTCTAATAGGATATAGGTATAAGTGTCTCTTAGATCTGAGATCCCCTCAGTGGCTTGCAAGCAACTCACTATGCTTTGGTACAAGACTAACTGAATTTCTAATTTAGTAATGAAAGACTTCTGGGTATATTCAAGTACTTGCAAAGTTGGTGTATGATCAAGATGGGATTGACTACTCCAAGAGTTGGAGAAGAATGTATCACTATATTTCAATATAGCAAAATCTTGGTTAGGATAATCCATAAGATAGATTTGATATTTTGAAATACAATGTGGATAGCCTAATCAGGGTTGACTGTTAAACTCTAAGATGTCGTACGAGCATTTTGGTCAAGGAGATGAATTATATGGAAACTATATCCACATGAGTTCTAAGGATATTGTTCTTCACATTCGACCAATCCGACCGTCAGATATCATTGCTAGATGGTTACTTTGGTTAGTATAAAAATTTATTTCTATACTATCAGCTTAGCTTCAGACCTATGAGGTCACATACATAAGAGTTCTTGATCTGATCGGATGGTTGATCAATGATTAAGAATCAATCTAGAGTTAAACAATCAATATGATTGATATTTAACCTAGTGCAAGTATTGCAGGAGGATTAATTAGCAATTGGCTTGCTAATTAGCTTAATTAGATTAAGCTAGAGGGATGAGATTAAGTCTAATTAAATATGATTTAATTAGATTTAGTTTGGTCTTGATTGGATCATGTTCAATTCATTTATTAGATAAGCCAATTGCAAGGAAGAATGAGTCCTAGTTCAATTAGGACTTATGTCAACCCAATCTCTAATTTGATTAAAAGTTAAATTAGATTTAAATCTAGTTTAATTAGATTCTTAATTGGATTATGATCTATTCTAATTGAGTTCAATTATTTATGGTTTAATTTGGTTTGAGAAACTATATTTGACCAAGTCAAATTTAGAATCCTAGTAAGACTAGGATTCCTCTCCTTGCACCACCGATATCCCACACCCACCCCATGCCCTTTCTCTTGGTTTTGTATGGAGTCCCCTCTCCCTAGGCCTTCTCATGCATTCCCCTCTCTCCCTCTCTTTCCTATATGGAATTTAGTTATGGACCAAGTCAATGGAATGCAAGTTGTTTTGGGTTTGAATTCTATATGATAGAATCCTAACAAACCCAAACTTCTTCCCTTTTGTGCCGCACACACTCTGATATTTTCTCTGGGATTTTTGGTGGAATAGAGGAGTTTTTGTGCAGCATTTATATCTAGTCCATGCCTAAAAGATTGGAGGGGGCACCCAAGTGTTGGGCACCCCATATGTTGCCTTAATAGGACATACCTTGTCTAGGTATTTGACCTAGACAAGGACTCCATTATATCTCTCTATTTAAGGAAAATTTTGGCTTGATTTATTCAGTTATTCCAAATGTTAGAGAAAGAGTTTTGGGCATAGAGAACCTTGGAGAAAAATTCTTTGGGCATGGGAATTGTAAAGACACTAATCAAGGTGTCTAGGTGAGAGAGCAAAGAAGAAGAAGAGTGTCTTCTTCTAAGGTTGTTTTCTTCTCCCCTTTTCCTCCTTCTTAGAGATTTTGTTTTTTAAGAGGTGTCTCAGGTTAAAAATCTCTTTCCTTTCTTTTAAAAATTTGGAGAATCCAAATCTTGAAGAAGAAAGATCCAGATCGATCATCAAAGAAGGATCAGCATAGTACTAGCATACTATGTTGATTTTCAAGCATCGAACTTTTGATCAATGTTCATGGGCTCGTGTGGACAACCTTTAGAGGCCGAACATGTATGTAGCTTGAAGCAACATCCTCAAGCCTAGATCATCAAGTTAGAAAGTCTAACTTACAAAGGTAATAAAGATTTGATCTTCTATTACATTAGATCTAGTGTAGATCTATGTTGATGTGATCAACATATTCTTTTCTGATAATTTTTTAATTTTTGATTTAATTACATGCTATAATTATATAATAGGATCCAAATCTAGGGTCTTTTCTAGTTTTTTTATGAATTAATTTGATTAATTCTTATCTTCCACTGCTTAGATCTAAAAGGTTTCAAGATGAAATCCTAAAACTCTAGATCTGATTCCTTCACCCGACGGTGCTGCCGCACACGCCCTGTCACCCCACCATGGCTCCCTTTTTTCTTGGCAAACATCGAACCTGATTGCCCCCTATCCCCTCTCTTCTTCTCAAATCTTCTCCATGCCCACCAGTGTTGCCCCACCCCCTGCCGTCCCACTACTGCTTTTCTTTTCTCTTGGCAAATGCTGATCCCGATCGCACCCGCAACACCCCTATCGGTGCCGCCGCCACTAGTGCCACCACTGAAGGAAGAGAGAAAAACTCTCTCTTCTTTTCTTTTCTTTTCTTTTTTTTCTTTTTTTCTATTTTTTTAATAAAATAATATTTTATTATTAGTTTTTCTTCTTTCTTCCTATTCTCATACCTTCTTTCCGCCCGTCGGTGCCGCCCCACCTCCTATGGCCCAACCACAGCTGTTGGGAATCAAATAGCTCCCACTGAAGTCTAACAAGACGTTCGATCTCAGTATAATTTCACCTAGAGCCATGGTGACTATGATCGAACATCAACCAAGCTGTTCTTCTACTCCAGTCCAATTCAAGGAGGTTGATCTTCAACCTATATATGATGGACGATCTTCTCAATTATAACCATCAGCTCTCTTCCAATGACTATAGAATCCGCTAAAGGCATAATGGATTTCATCGGGACAAACTTAAATAGTGAAAGGAGCCTTCATTCAACTAATGCTGATTTTTAGCTCAGGATAGATGGCAGGACTCCGTCGAGTATCAAATCCTAGCATGGCCCAACCATACCCAATGGCCGACCTTGAAGGCAGCCAAATTTCTTCACCACAGATTGCTGATTTTATTAGCCCCCACATCAGAGGCCCTGGCCAACCAAGTTCCACTTCAGTCGAATCTCTCTACTTTGCTTCATGAATAGTGGACCTTAGCATCTCTACACCAAGGACCTCAATCTTACGAACTTGAGTCCATAAAGGGACATCACCATCGACATAAGACCGAACGTTCCCTAAAGGGTATCCAGGAGTTCGTCATCCTTTCCAACCTTCAACTCCCCAGGATAATGCTGATGTCCACTTTTCGGCAAACCATGAGAGTGCCCAAACTTCTGAGAGCAACTAAAGCAATATTAGTGAGAAGCCCAGGGTCTTAACATTCAGCCATCTCAACTCCTAGTCGAACTCGGATCACTATTGCCCTGGTCGAGCTTTTTTAAAATCTCAGCAGAATCCAATTGCAAGTTTGTTATTAGCTACTTGGGGGCCAACCTTTAAGTTCGGCCAGCCTGACTTCAAGTTCTCCGTCCCCAACATGGACTATCTACTACTAAGCACAGACTTCTTCAACGTCCCATCCAAACTCCAATAAATAAAATCCAACGCCTACAAGTCATAATAAATGACAGTCCACTCTCCGTAATAGACTCCACGTGGTCTAAATAGCCTACTGGCATTCTGTTATGGCTATCACTGGCATTCTGTTATGAGCTCCACCTATAAAAGGGACCCTCCAAATACGTCTTCATCTCTAAGCTCTCCTCTCTGCTCTAAATTCTCTTGAGTACTCTATTGTTATTGGCTAAAGTACTAATTTGACTATTAGAGGGTCCTACTGAAGCCAATTCTAGCTAGAACTTTATTTTGTAGGTCTTATTGGCGACCTCATCTTCCCCAGCTCTAGTGAACTTCGACATCCAAACCATTTTCTACACCAACAGAATTGGTACTAAAGGAAGAATCAATTGAGCCCTTGTTCTTAAAGGAGTATCCAATCAAGTTCATCTACTTTCTCACTTTTGCTTTATTTTCTTCTAGTCTCTCCTTGTTCTAGTAAGATGCCACCTAAGAAAATTTTAACCTAGCAATCCACTATCTCTGCTGTCAGATCTCACCCAAATCAACCTACTTCGACCTCATCACCGGCACTTCAACCACCACCAGCAGTCATGGTGGATTTAGAGTAGTTCAACCTGTTAATGCAGCAAGTTAAAAGCCTCACTAAAGCAATGCAGGCCATGCAACAAGTTCTGGCTCTAGTTTAGCCAAAGAGACCATCATTAGAGCACTAAGATCTGGTACAAGAAAGATCCACCTGGGCAAGTCGGCCAGTAATCCCTGGAAAGGAGAAGTAGAGAGCAGAGAGTCCTTGCTCTAATCATGATTCCATCCTTGAAACATCTCTGCCCCTCCAGCCAATCGCATCTTGAGATTCATGATCGAGATGATATTCTCGATCAGAAGCTTTAAGAAATAAATCGACGGATTGAGAAACTCCATCCATCGCCCCCATTCTTCATGATGACATCTACATCGACCCTCCATTCTTTGCCTAGATCATGCTGAAGCCCATCCCACTGAACTTCAAATTTTCTTAGTTTGAGAGTTACGATGAGACCTCGATTCTAGTCGACCACCTCAAAGCCTTCAGGACTATGATGCTGCTCCATGGCACATCTGACATAATTCTATGCCAAGCATTCCTCTCTACTTTGAAGGAAGTAGTAAGAAACTGATACTCGAATCTCAAATTAGGTACCATTTATTCTTTTGATCAGCTGAGCCATCAATTTATGGCTCATTTCATCAGTAGTCGATGCCAGAGATGAGGTTTGGACTCCCTCATTCATATCAAGCAGAAGAAAGGAGAGTCCATCCGAACTTATATTAGCTAGTTTAATGCTATTGCTTTGGAGGTTCAAAATTTGGATCAGTCTATTGCAATGGGCCGCACTGAAGGATAGTCTCCAAAAAAATGATCTTCTCCTTTTTCTAGAATAGAAATATCCATGAGACTTCACCAATATGCCGGCCTGGGCTGAAGGCTACACTCGAGTAGAAGAGACCTTCAAATTAAAAGATGATGAAGCCACAGGAGAGTGGTAGGTAGATAAATCTAGCAAGCCTACCACTGTTGAGAAGTTGAGTGAAGCTCGACCACGCTCTAGAGCCCCTCCTAAGTGCAGACAAGCTCAAACTCCATCTCGAGCTCATCGATCGAGAAGCTTGGATCGGAGGATGCGGTGGAACTCCCCTCCTAGAAAATTTGACAATTACTCTCCTCTGAATGCTTCGAAGACCCAAGTGCTGATGGATGTCAAAGAGCAGCTACCGAGGCCAAAGAAAATACGAATTCACGTAGCCAAGTGCAACCCCAATAAGTACTATCTCTACCATCATAACTATGGTCACGATACTAAAGAATACATTCAGCTCTAAGATAAGATCGAGGAGCTAATCAGAAGAGACTGATTGGACCAATTTCTATGATGATGGCTAGAAAGGAGGGAGGATCGGCCAAGAGCCTTGCCACAACCTGAACCACCTTAGAGGGATAAGCCACAAGGAGATCGGCCTCCACTCGAAATCATCAATACCATTGCTAGAAAATATCGACAAGAAGAGACCAGTGGACCAGTAGAGCCAACAAAGAGGCAAAAGACTGAGGAACCCATCACTTTTATTGAAGAAGATGTACAGGAGATTTAATTTTTGCACTATGATAGGGTTGTAGTTACTTTAAATATTGCTGACTATGATGTATATGGTGTCTTGATTGATAATAGAAACTCTGCTGATGTCTTATTTTATGATACTTTCTCTAAAATATCTATACCTAATAGTCACTTGGGGCTTATGAATTCCTCTTTGGTCAGATTCATCGGCAATGCTACATCGGTTGAAGGAATAATTATCTTGTCAATTATGGCAGGTCAGTATCCAAAGTAGTCCAAGGCCCAAGTTGATTTTCTAGTGATAAAAGCTCCCTCTGCCTATAATGCAATTCTTGGTCGATCTGGTTTGAATGCACTTCAGGCCATGATCTCAACTTACTATTCGAAGATGAAGTTTCTAATAAAAGATGGGGTTAAAGAAGTTTAAGGAGATCACACTCTGGCATGGCACTGCTACACCATTATCTTACAAGGATAAAAGTAAACAGAGCCCTATCCAGTAGATGGACTTGATGCCCACGACAACATGACTAAAGAGTGGGAAGAACCAATTGATGATCTTGTCGTAATTTCTCTAAATGATGAAAATGAAGATCATACTGTTCAAATTGGCTGCAACCTAAGAGAAGAAGTTAGAAAGTAGCTCATTGCCTTCTTGCGGAGGAATGTCGATGTCTTTACCTGGGTACCTGTAGATATGCCTGAGATTAATGCTAAAGTAATGGAACATCGCGTGGATGTGGATCTCAAACATCAGCCACTGAAATAAAAGAAGTATAGCTTTTCATCGAAGTGGTAGAAGGCTATTGCGGATGAGGTCAACAAGCTCCTTAAGGCCAGGTTAATTCGAGAAGTATTCTATCTAGATTGGATTACAAATGTCATCATCATCTAGAAGGCGAATGGTAAGTAGAGGATGTGTATAAACTTCACGGATCTAAAAAAGACCTACCTAAAGGACAGCTATCTCCTATCCAAAATTTATCAACTGGTGGATGTAACTTTAGGCCATGAGCTTCTCACCTTCAGGGATACCTTTTTCGGCTATAACCAAATCCGAATGGCACTGGAAGATGAGCAAAAAATAGCTTTTATTACTAATCGTAGTCTTTATTATTACTAGATTATGTCCTTTGGACTCAAAAATGTAGGTGCAACTTATCAGTGCTTGATGAATAAGATCTTCAAGAAGCAGATCGGTCGTAATATGGAGGTCTATGTGAACAACATGCTTGTTAAGGATCGATCTTCAATAAATCAAATCACTGACCTAGAAGAGACCTTTAATATGCTCTAGAAGTATAAGATAAAGTTGAATCCTACCAAATATACCTTTGGAGTATCCTCAGAAAAGTTCTTGGGATTCATAGTGTCAAGACATGGCATCAAAACAAATCCCAAGAAGATCAGAGCCATCCAGAAAACGACTGCACCAAAAATAATAAAAAAGATTCAATGCTGGATATAAAAAATTGCAGCCCTAAATTGCTTCATTTTAAGATCGGCTGAGCATTGCATGCCCTTCTTCCAAGTACTCAAGTAGCTAAAGAACTTCTACTGAACTCCTAAATGTCAATAAGCCTTTAAAGAATTGAAGAACTACCTCAGCTCACCTCCTCTCCTTGCCAAGCCCGAACCTGATGAAGTTATATTCCTGTACTTGGTTGTGTCTCCTGCTGTCATTAGAGTTATCCAATAAGGAAAGAAGCAAAAATTCAAAAGTTGATTTACAACATAAGCCGAGTTCTGAGGGATGCAGAAATAAGGTATATAAGATGGAAAAAGCTAACCTATGCTTTGTTGATTGCAATCAGAAAGCTTCGATCTTATTTTCAAGGCATACAGTTACACTCCTCCCTAATCAACCCATCAAAGCAGTTCTTCATTGGCCTAATACCTCCAAAAGAATAGCAAAGTGGGCGATTGAACTCACTAAATTTGGTGTTAGGTTCCAACCTCGATCGTCAATCAAAGCATAAATACTAGCTAATTTTATAGTAGAATACACCATCCCAGACCCAGCCAAACCTGAACAGCAAGGAGTTAGCACCTCTATTTTGAAGAAAAATCCTGATTTCCCGGACCAAGTTCGTTCAGATCTGATCAGATCAAGAGATATATTTCAAAATTTTTTCTCTTGATTCCAATCAGATCTTGATGTATTTTAGATCTGATTCTTATTATTTTAATAAACAAAATAAAATAAGGATAAATTAAATTAAATTTAATTTACCTAAATTTGGGTAATCCTATTACCCTGTTGATGATCCTGTTTGCAGCGGAAGGTTCTGGATCTAGCCATGCAAGTGCCTGGCCTCTACCGGTATCCACTCGGACTGGATTTGGAGATCCTCTTCTTCTCTATCATACCTCCAAAAATTAGATCTGGATCTGATCTGGAGGATCTTCAAAACTCCTTTTGAAGATCAGTAGTCCTCCTTTTGCAGCAGTGCAGCCTTCTTACTTTTGATCACCTTTCTTTGATCTGGATCGCACCAAGCAAGGTCCAAAACTCTTTTGGATGTGGAGAGGAGAAGGAGAAGAAGCTTTTGGCATGGAGGAGGAGGGAGAGCAGCCTGGGTGTGGGTTTTCAATTCTCAATTGAATCTTAAACTGAGTGGGAGTAGGGTCCTTTTATAGACTAAGCGTGATCCAACTCCTCTTCCTCCCAACCAATCACAACCCTTTGTGAAATCAGATCTAAATTTGATTAGTGGGAATAGAGACCCCTGGATTCCTACTTAGAGGGTGCCTAAGACCAGTCAAAGTTGGTTTTAGGGAGAACTCTAATTGGAATCCAAAAGAGAGGTGGAGTCCTTGTCCAACAAGGACTCCTAGGCGCCTCCAACTTGGGCACATGCCTAGGGTGGCGTGCATCCTTCTCCTTGCCAGGTTCTGGTAGGGAGACAGGCCCCCACCAGCTCTCCAATAGGTGCATGATATGTGGTCAAAAGTCAAAGTGTCAATGGTCAACGTTTGACCAGTCAAAAGTAGACTTTTGACCAAAGTCAAAGAACAAGAAATGGCAGGTGACCAAAAATGGCAGGTAGTGTCTTACAAATAAGACACCTTTTGTAACTTGGACAACCTCCAATAGACCATATGAAGGCCTCTGTTTTGAGCCACAAATCCTTTGGACTCGAGGACAGGACAAACTTATTATGACATTAGCAAAGAAGGAACGTTAGGTTCAAATCCGAGTGCTAAAAACGATTTTCTTCGAACCTAATTGAATCTCTTCCAAGAATCAATTGAACTATATCAGTTCAAATTGATGTCACGATTCACCTTTTTGTAGTGACCAGTTTAGGTTCAGTTCTGTCCATCGCTGCATGGTAATGGGATATATCATGATCTCCATCATCGAACATCATTGGAAACTCCTTTCGATGGATTCGACAACACTCCTTCTGATTGCGAACAGCTAGAATGATCGATCACTCATAAATCATTCTAATTGCCTCTCAAAATCCGATCAGTGCACCTAGCAGTATATGGTGGCAACCCATCAGAGCTGAATGTGAACCTCTGTGTAGGCTATTCTGTTTGGATTAAGTTCTTCTATCTTGAGCCCCGATCAGCATTAGGGTTAAGGTAAACTCGTCAATAACCTAGTCTCTGTCATATGATGTAATCATTCATTAATTCAATATAAATATCTAAATTAGAAATAACTCTTCTATTATTTCACTCTACCATGGCCATGAATCTCGACTATCTCTATGATCATCATTAGGCTACCCTCTACCACCGAGGGTAGATAGGATTCCATCTGATGCATTTCTCAATTCCTACAATGAACATGTGCATAGCCACATACACCTCAAGGGTTCCATTGACTAGGAACCGAGTTAAATGTATAGTCAAACCTATAACACCCTCAAGGTGAACTGTCGATGCCACCTCAGGTCAAAGAAACCAGGACACACTACCTTATGCATCGAGTCAGTCATGACGAAAGTATTATCATCTCCTAATGACTACTCAATGGTGGTCACGCCCAGTTGCCCCGTTTCTCTAACGAGTACCTGTTACTCTCGCTCCGGTGTTTTCTCCATTACCGTTAGACTCACAGACTTCATGCTAGAAGCGATTGTACACCAACCTTCTGGATCAATCACCTCCTCATAATGATCCTATGTCGGGAGCAATTTATGAGTTAATAATGATTATTATATTTAAATTTTCAACTCTTGAAAATATGAATTATCATTTGCCATTAACTGCTAAATAGGATATATCACAGACACTAAAATACACAATGTTGCATAGAAATAACCCTATTCATTTGATTTTAGTCAATTATTACACCTTTTTTGCCCCTAGAAGTGTATTACAAGTGTCAGCCAATTCTGGCTCTAGGCACAATATATTCTAACAAATCTCCCACTTGTCCTGAAAAGCCAAAATTTGGCCTACAATGTCTAAGTCCCATCTTTCCTCAAGGTGGCTTCGATCTTTGCTGCTGGCATCAACAGGCTTTGTAATTGGGTCTGCCACATTATCTACGGAGTTGACTCTCTTGACCTTCGACATAACCCTTTTCAAGGTAATCGCGGATGATGGTAGGTATCACCCGCCTCAATATGCTTGGATTTTTGATGACGACCTCAAGCTCCAGATCTCTTAGCAAGAGCTATGCGCCATTGTTGTCGCCAGTATCTGGAGCGAGGAATGGTATCTGGATCAGATGGCATTTACACCTATTTCTGCCAGCAAACTTCTGTACCAGAATGCTTCCTTCTGCAGCCTCTGATGCAGCCGATATATTTTGCTTCCATGGCTTGAATCTGCTACACCCCCCCCTTTTGCTTGGAAACTCTGTTCAAGCTGATAGCTGCACCATATCCTCTTCTTTACTTATTTTTTAATTAAAATAAATTCAAAATCAGATCTAAATAATTTTAGAACCATGGCTCTGATACCAGTTGAACGAAAATCCTAATTTTTCGGACTAGGTTCGTTCAGATCTGATCAGATCAAGAGATATATTTCAAAAAATTTTTTCTTGATTCTAATCAAATCTTGATATTTTTCAGATCTAATTCTTATTATTTTAATAAATAAAATAAAATAAAGATAAATTAAATCAAATTTAATTTACCTGAATTTGGGTAATCCTATTACCCTTTTGATGATCCTGTTTGCAGCGGAAGGTTCTGGATCTAGCCACGCAAGCGCCTGGCCTCTACCGGTATCCACTCGGGCTGGATCTGGAGATCCTCTTCTTCTCTATCACACCTAAATCAGATCTGGATCTTCTGATTAACTCCTTGATCAGTCGTTTTTGCCAGTGCAACCTTCTTACTTTTGTCGTTTCTTTGATCTGGATCGCACCAACGGCAAAATCTTTTCGTAGACATGGTCTGTTAGATATATGTGCCCTAGAAGCCAGAATTGGCTGACACTTGTAATACACTTCTAGGGGCAAAATTATAATTTTGACTAAAATCAATAAATGGGTTATTTTCTATCACATATGTGTATTTAGTGTCTGTGATACATCCTTTGAGTTAATGGTAATGATAATTCATATTTTCAAGAGTTGAAAATTTAAGACATGAATAATCATTATTAACTCATAAATTGCTCCTGACCATAGGATCATCACGAGGATGGTGATTGATCCGGAAGGTTGGTGTACAATCGCTTCTCTTTAGTAGATGAGTCTTGAGTCTACGGTGTGGAGACACCGGAGCGAGAGTACAGGTACTCGTTAGAGAACGAGGGCACTGAGCGTGACCACCTCGAGTAGTCATTAGGGAGTCTACCTTCTCGTCAATGACTGACTCGATGCTGCAGTAGTGTGTCTGGTTCTTTGACCTGAGATGCATCGGCAGTTCACCTTGAGGGTGTTATAGTTTGACTACACCATTACTCGGTCTCCTAGCCATATGGAACCCTGAGGTGTATGTTGGCTATAGCATGTTCATTGTAGGAACTGGATTGCATCAAGATGGAATCTATCTACCTCGGTGGTAGAGGAGTAGCCCTATGATGATCATGAGAATCAAGTCCAGAAATCCATGGCCATGGTAGAGTGAAATAATAGAAAGAGTTTCTATTTAGATTTTCACATTGGACTCGAATCGAATGATTACATCATATGACAGAGACTAGGGTTTGACGAGTTCACCTTAACCCTAATCTGATCGGGGCTCAAGATAGAAGAACTGAATCACACAGGTAGCTGCACCAAGAGGTTCGCATTCAGCTCTGATGGGTTGCCACCATATACTGCTAGGTGTCACTGGTGGATTTTGGGAGCAATTAGAATGATTTAGATGATCGATCATTCTAGCTGTTCGAATCAGAAGAGTTCTGATCCATCGAAAGGAGTTTCGATGATGTCGATGATAGAGATCATGACATATCCCATTACCATACAGAACTGAACCTAACTGGGTCACACAAACAAGGGTTTGAATCTGGTGATCATCAATTGAACTGATCTAGTTCAATTGATCTGAATGAGATTCAATTAGGTTCAAGGAAATCGTGCTAGCACTCGATTGAACCTAACGTTCTTCTTTTGCTATCATAAATAAGTTGTCCTGTCTGAGCCAAAGGAGTTTGTGCTCAAACAGAGGCCTTCATATGGTCTGACTGGAGGTTGTCCAAGTCAGAAAAGGTTGTCTTATTTGTAAGACATTACCTGCCATTTTTGGTCACCTGCCATTTCTTGTTCTTTGACTTTGGTCAAAAGTCTACCTTTGACTGGTCAAACGTTGACCATTGACACTTTGACTTTTGACCACATGTCATGCACCTATTGGAGAGCTGGTGGGGGCCTGTCCCCCTGCCAGAACCTGGCAAGGAGAAGGGCGCACGCCACCCTAGGCGTGTGCCCAAGTTGGAGGCGCCTAGGAGTCCTTGTTGGACAAGGACTCCATCTCCTTTTTGGATTCCAATTAGAGTTCTTCTAAGAACCAACTTTGACTGGTCTTAGGCACCCTCTAAGGAGGAATCCAGGGGACTCTATTCCCACCAATCAGATTTAGATCTGATTTCACAAAGGGTTGTGATTGGTTGGGAGGAAGAGGAGTTGGATCACAGCTTAGTCTATAAATAAGACCCTGCGCCCAACTCAGATTATGAATTCAAGAGATTGAGATCAAGTTTCCCCACGCCCCAAGGCTGCCTCTCCCCTCCTTCTCCATGCCATAGTCTCTTCTCCCCTTGCTCTCCACGTCCAAAAGGAGTTTTGGACCTTGGTTGGTGCGATTCAGATCAAAGAAAGGACGATCAAAAATAAGAAGGCTGCGCTGCTGCAAAGGACGACTGCTCATCTTCAAAAGAGTTTTGAAGATCCTCCAGATCAGATCCAGATCTAATTTTTGGAGGTGTGATAGAGAAGAAGAGGATCTCCAGATCCAACCCGAGTGGATACCGGTAGAGGCCAGGCGCTTGCGTGGCTAAGATCCAGAACCTTCCGCTGCAAACAGGATCATCAACAGGGTAATAGGATTACCCAGATCAGGTAAATTAAATTTGATTTAATTTATCTTATTTTAATTTTATTTTATTAAAATAATAAGAATCAGATCTAAAACATATCAAGATCTGATTGGGATCAAGAGAAAAATTTTTGAAATATATCTCTTGATCTGATCAGATCTGAACGAACCTGGACCGGGAAAAATCAGGATTTCCCTTCAACTGGTATCAGAGCCATGGTTCTAAAATTATTTAGATCTGATTTTAAATTTATTTTAATTAGAAAATAATTGATTTTCAGATGTCACATGAGATGTGATCAGATCTGAAATCAGAAAAAATTAAAATTAAATAATTTGGATCTAAGATTAGAAGATATGCATGACTAGTTCTAGAATAGAATAGTTCTATAGAATAGTCTTGCATGTTTTTGATTTAATCTGATTAAATCATATTTTAGATCTTTTTATTTACTATTTTTTGATATTATAAGTGTTATAATAACATCTAAAAAATAGCAAATAAAAATTATTTAATTTTTGAATATCATATGAGATATGATTGATGCATGTCTAGACTAGTTGTAGAATAGTTCTACATAATTGTCTAGATTAGAATTTATTTTGATTAGATCAATTTAAATCTAATTTTTTAGATTATTATGAGATAATTTAGATCTGAAAATATGCATGATTTGATACATGAGATGTATGCAAAATATGCCATGATTAGATCTACTTTATATATGAGATATATGATATAGATCTGATATTGTTTTGTAGTATTGAATGTTCCTGATTAAGGCGTTCCTCTTGGCCGTCCGGTCATAAGAACGAAGAAGGGTTTAAAGGCCCTCTCTTCCCATTCGATGGGGTGTTCTTATGATGTGTAGGGGTGCTGCGTGTTCGTCCTTAATCAGAAACCCAAAACTTACTTTCTGCAAAACCCTAGATCCTGAAACCCTAGGATTTATTGTGCATATTTTGTTTATGAACCCTACTTAATTAAGAATTAAGTTTATGGAATATTAATTAGGTCTAAAATTGAGAATTTCAGATCTAAGACATATTCATAATACTGGGTTCGGGCTTGGGTAGCTCAATTAGGTCTAAGCGGTTGATCAAACCGAATCAAGAGTTGGTTAGATGGGATCAACAATGCTTAAATTGACCAGCCTAATAGGATTAAGTCTGGGTCAAGATCGAGTCACGATCAAGCAAGACCTAATTAGGCTCAGAGGTTAGAGTCTGGATTGTAGGCTAACCCAATTGGTTCTGACTCAACAATTTGGTGTCTAAGGTAAGTTTGGCACAGACGACCGACTGGTTTTTAATTGGAAGCTACTCGACCTGAATGCGTTCTTGTACGAGTTAATGGCATATTCCTTCCACCGGTCTCACTTACCTGGCCATATCTGTTGACACAGTTCTGATCTGAGGTGGTCAATAATCCGAGCTAACCCATGCCACTAGGTTAGTCATAATTGTTATGACTAAGCCAAGTCTAGTTTAATGAGACCTGAATCAATTCTCCCTAAGAAAAGATTAAGTCTGAGGTCTTCCACCATTGTAGATGTGCGGGCCCTTCCCGGGGTTGATTGTTCTCGGCTGGATACAGTGGCTCAGTTGCACCGGGAAGATGCAACCATGTCTATTAGGCATTGGATGCTATGGGCTGGAGGATGAGTTGGGCTCAATATTTCGGATACGGTGAGAGACTCAATTAGGAACCCAGTCTATGCAAATGGTGGGTCTGACTTAACTAAGGAGTGGATCAATATTCCGGATACGGTGAGATTCATGAATTAGAGACCAAGTTTGGGTGCACCATGATTAGAGAATCATTGAACAAGAGTTGTTCACTCATTGGCTAACCCATCACCAATAACTGTTAGGTGAGGTGATGAGTCAGTTGGTGAGACCGCACCACCCACTAGAAATCATTAATCATGGAGATTTTTCGCATCTCTACAGAGGGAGTGTAGGGATCCGAGAAAATAGTGGGAGCTAATTTGTTTAAAAATAAAATCCCTAAACAAATTGGTCAAGTCAAAATTACAGTATCTAACTAGAATCTTTGACTCTCTACAGGAAAATGTCTGCGTCCAACCCATTGGCACGTATCCTGGACACACATAGACTGACTGGACCCAATTATAAAGATTGGCTCAGGAACTACAAAATTATTTTGGGTTCCGAGAAGTTAACCCATGTTTTGGACCAGGACCCTCCCACCATTACCAGCCCGTCCATCTGTTGAACAGAGAGCGTCTCTGGAAAAATGGATTGACGAAGATAATAAGGCCAGATATTACATGTTGGGCTCGATGTCTGATGAGCTCCAGCGCCAACATGAAGGATATCGGGACTGCTCGCCAAATGTTGGCTCACCTGCAGGAGATGTTTGGTGAACAGAGTCGCGCAGCCAAATATCAAGTCACGAAATGACTTTTTAAGGCTAAGATGCGTGATGGGCAGTCAGTCCAAGATCACTGTCTGACAATGATCAAGGACATGGAAGAGCTTGAGAAGCTCGGTGTGAAGTTGGACTTGGACTGCAGAATGATATTATTCTGCAATCCTTGACTGATGCATATGGGCAATTCATCATGAATTACCACATGCATAAACTTCAAAATTCCTTGGCCGAAGTTAATGAATATGCTGGTTACCGCTGAGCTTTCTATGAAAGGTTCTAAAGGCTCAGTTCTTGCTATGGAACGGACTTCTTCCAAAAGAAAGTCTTATGGAAAGAAAAAGAAGTCTGTGAAAAAGCAAAAGGTGGAAGGATCAAAGAAGAAGAAGGCAGAAGCCGAAGAAAAAGGCCGATGTCAAAGGAAAGTGTTTCCATTGCAACAGCGACGGCCATTGGAAGCGGAACTGCCCTACTTACCTGGCCACCCTGAAGAACAAGAAGGAAGGTCCTTCTGGAGGTATGCTCGTTATTGAGTCTAACCTTACGGTTTCTTCTGCATCCAGTTGGGTGCTTGACTCTGGTTCTAGTGCTCATCTGTGCACTTCTATGCAGGGTCTTGAGGATAGCAGGAGGCTGAGGGATGGAGACATGATCCTACGCATCGGTAATGGAGCAAGAGTTGCTGCAGTAGCCGTGGGAACATACCCTCTTCGATTACCATCTGGTTTAGACTTAGTTTTGAAAGACTGTTATTATGTGCCTGCAGCTAGCAGGAATTTGATTTCTGTTTCATGCTTAGCACAAGAAGGTTATGTGATTCACCTTCTTTAAGGACCATTGTAACATTCTTTATGAAAGAAATAAAATTGCAAATGGTTTTCTTATTAATGGTCTTTATCAGCTACATATTGATGTACCTGTTCTAACTATCGAGCAAAACGTGAATGCCAAACGACCTAGGGATAGTCCAAACGACAGATATCTATGGCACCTGAGATTAGGTCATATAGCAGAAGATAGGATCAACAAATTGGAGAAAAATGGGCTATTGAGTCCATTGACTTTCCGAGTCATATCCAACTTGTGAATCCTTGTCTTCAAGGCAAAATGACTAAACTCCCTTTTGTTGGACATGGGGAGAGGGCCACAGATCTCCTTGCCCTAGTACATACTGATGTGTGCGGCCCATTTGATGTGCCGGCTAGAGGCAATTTTGTCTACTTCATTACCTTTACCGATGATCTGTCTAGGTATGGGTATGTGTATCTTATGAGACACAAGTCTGAAGCTTTTGAAAAGTTCAAAGAATTCAGACATGAAGTAGAAAAACAAACTGGAAAAACCCATTAAGGTTCTTCGATCAGATCGAGGAGGTGAATACCTTAGCCGAAATTCCTAGACTATCTCAAGGAAAATGGCATAGTCTCTCAATGGACTCCACCAGGAACACCTCAACTCAACGGGGTTTCAGAATGGAGAAATCGGACTCTATTGGATATGGTTCGATCCATGATGAGCTTCACAGACCTCCCTGATTTTCTTTGGGGACACTCATTGTTAACTTCAATTCTATCTACTGAATAGGGTTCCCTCTAAAACCGTTCCTACCACACCGTATGAGATATGGCACGGTAAGAAACCAAGTCTGAGTCATCTCAGAATTTGGGGTTGTCCGGCTCATGTCAAAAGACAACAAGCGGACAAGTTAGAGTTTAGGTCCTTTCAGAGCTCGATTCATAGGATATCCTAAAGAGTCATTAGGATACTATTTCTACATTCCAGAAGACCACAATGTGATTGTGAGTCGACATGCCATCTTTCTTGAAAAATAGTTTATTCAAGATAGCGGCATTGGAAAGCAGATTCAAGCTTGATGAGAAAGTCTCACAAGTACAACGAGCTAAGGACCAATTGGAACCAAATCAGGTTGAGCCAATAAGAACACTACCTCCTCCACCTCGTAGATCGGAAAGAGTTTTCCGTCCCCCTGAAAGATACTTAGGTATTATTTCAGAGGAAGTAGAGAAAATGTTCCTCGTAGGTAATGGTGCTCATGGTGATGATCCCAAAACCTACAACGAGGCGATATCAGATATCGACTCCGAGAAATGGCTAGAGGCAATGCAGTCAGAAATTGACTCGATGCACTCAAACCAAGTCTGGACCTTGGTAGATCCACCAGAAGGTATAGTACCTATTGGGTGTAAATGGATCTTCAAGAGAAAGATTGGTGCAGATGGGAATGTGGAGACATTCAAGGCTAGACTAGTGGCAAAAGGTTATAGTCAACGCGAAGGCATTGACTATCAGGATACCTTTTCCCAGTGGCTATGCTAAAATCCATCCGCACATTGCTTGCCTGTTGCAGCCTATTTCGATTATGAAATATGGCAAATGGACGTGAAAACGGCATTCTTAAATGGATATCTTGAGGAAGATATCTATATGGAACAGCCGCTAGGTTTCACATCCAGTGATACTGATCACAAGGTTTGCAAGCTGCAAAGGTCCATATATGGACTTAAGCAAGCATCTCGGAGCTGGAACACTCGTTTCAATGATGTGATCAAAAATGTTTGGTTTCATCAAAAATGAAGAGGAACCATGTGTTTTCAAAAAGGTCAGTGGGAGCGCTGTTGTCTTCCTCGTATTGTACGTGGATGACATCCTCCTTATTGGGAATGATATTCCCATGTTGACATCAGTCAAATATGGTTGTCCAAGGAATTCTCCATGAAAGACCTAGGTGAAGCATCCTTTATTCTAGGAATTAAGGTCTATAGGGATAGACCGAATAGGATGCTAGGACTTTCACAGAAGATGTACATAGAGGAAAGTACTAAAGAGGTTTAGTATGGAAAACTCTAAGAGGGGATTAATACCCTTCAGACATGGTATTCATCTTTCCAAGAAGATGTGCCCTAGCACACCTGAGGAAATAGAACGCATGAGCAAGATCCCTTATGCTTCTGCAATAGGGAGCCTCATGTATGCCATGCTATGTACACGACCTGATATAGCCCATGCTGTGAGTGTCACAAGCAGATATCAGTCAAATCCAGGTGAAGAACACTGGACTTCTGTGAAATGTATCCTTAAGTACTTGAGAAGAACTAAGGATATGATGTTGGTCTTTGGTAATGGAGAACTCCAAGTCCAGGGATACACAGACTCGGATTTCATGTCCGATATAGATGATCGAAAGTCGACATCTGGGAGTCTGTTTTGTGTGCAATGGTGGTGCTGTCAGCTGGAAGAGTTCCAAGCAAATGGTGATAGCAGATTCCACCATGGAAGCAGAATATATCGCTGCATCAGAGGCTGCGAAGGAAGCATTCTGGTACAAGAAGTTTGCTGCAGAAATTGGAGTAATGCCATCAGATGCCATTCCTCTATACTGCGACAACAATGGCGCCATAGCCCTTGCTAAGGAGCCGAGGTCTCACCAGAAATCCAAGCACATTGAGCGGCGATACCACCTCATCCGCGATTACCTCGAGAAGGGTTACGTCGAGGTCAAGAGAGTCAACTCCGCAGATAATGTGGCAGACCCACTTACAAAGCCGTTGGGCCAGCAGAAGATCGAAGCCCACCTTGAGAAGATGGGACTTAGACTTGTAGCCAATTGGCTTTAGGACAAGTGGGAGATTGTTAGATATATGTGCCCTAGAAGCCAGAATTGGCTGACACTTGTAATACACTTCTAGGGGCAAAATTATAATTTTGACTAAAATCAATAAAATGGGTTATTTTCTATCACATATGTGTATTTAGTGTCTGTGATACATCCTTTGAGTTAATGGTAATGATAATTCATATTTTCAAGAGTTGAAAATTTAAGACATGAATAATCATTATTAACTCATAAAATGCTCCCGACCATAGGATCATCACGAGGATGGTGATTGATCCGGAAGGTTGGTGTACAATCGCTTCTCTTTAGTAGATGAGTCTTGAGTCTACGGTGTGGAGACACCGGAGCGAGAGTACAGGTACTCGTTAGAGAACGAGGGCACTGAGCGTGACCACCTCGAGTAGTCATTAGGGAGTCTACCTTCTCGTCAATGACTGACTCGATGCTGCAGTAGTGTGTCTGGTTCTTTGACCTGAGGATGCATCGGCAGTTCACCTTGAGGGTGTTATAGTTTGACTACACCATTACTCGGTCTCCTAGCCATATGGAACCCTGAGGTGTATGTTGGCTATAGCATGTTCATTGTAGGAACTGGATTGCATCAAGATGGAATCTATCTACCTCGGTGGTAGAGGAGCAGCCCTATGATGATCATGAGAATCAAGTCCAGAAATCCATGGCCATGGTAGAGTGAAATAATAGAAAGAGTTTCTATTTAGATTTTCACATTGGACTCGAATCGAATGATTACATCATATGACAGAGACTAGGGTTTGACGAGTTTCACCTTAACCCTAATCTGATCGGGGCTCAAGATAGAAGAACTTGAATCACACAGGTAGCTGCACCAAGAGGTTCGCATTCAGCTCTGATGGGTTGCCACCATATACTGCTAGGTGTCACTGGTGGATTTTGGGAGCAATTAGAATGATTTAGATGATCGATCATTCTAGCTGTTCGAATCAGAAGAGTTCTGATCCATCGAAAGGAGTTTCGATGATGTCGATGATAGAGATCATGACATATCCCATTACCATACAGAACTGAACCTAACTGGGTCACACAAACAAGGGTTTGAATCTGGTGATCATCAATTGAACTGATCTAGTTCAATTGATCTGAATGAGATTCAATTAGGTTCAAGGAAATCGTGCTAGCACTCGATTGAACCTAACGTTCTTCTTTTGCTATCATAAATAAGTTGTCCTGTCTGAGCCAAAGGAGTTTGTGCTCAATCAGAGGCCTTCATATGGTCTGACTGGAGGTTGTCCAAGTCAGAAAAGGTTGTCTTATTTTGTAAGACATTACCTGCCATTTTTGGTCACCTGCCATTTCTTGTTCTTTGACTTTGGTCAAAAGTCTACCTTTGACTGGTCAAACGTTGACCATTGACACTTTGACTTTTGACCACATGTCATGCACCTATTGGAGAGCTGGTGGGGGCCTGTCCCCCTGCCAGAACCTGGCAAGGAGAAGGGCGCACGCCACCCTAGGCGTGTGCCCAAGTTGGAGGCGCCTAGGAGTCCTTGTTGGACAAGGACTCCATCTCCTTTTTGGATTCCAATTAGAGTTCTTCTAAGAACCAACTTTGACTGGTCTTAGGCACCCTCTAAGGAGGAATCCAGGGGACTCTATTCCCACCAATCAGATTTAGATCTGATTTCACAAAGGGTTGTGATTGGTTGGGAAGAAGAGGAGTTGGATCACAGCTAGTCTATAAATAAGACCCTGTATCCAACTCAGATTGGATGAGATACAGAGATATGATATGATCATAGTTTCTCCATGCCCCAAGGCTGCCTCTCCCCTCCTTCTCCATGCCATAGTCTCTTCTCCCCTTGCTCTCCACGTCCAAAAGGAGTTTTGGACCTTGGTTGGTGCGATTCAGATCAAAGAAAGGCGATCAAAAATAAGAAGGCTGCGCTGCTGCAAAGGACGACTGCTCATCTTCAAAAGAGTTTTGAAGATCCTCCAGATCAGATCCAGATCTAATTTTTGGAGGCGTGATAGAGAAGAAGAGGATCTCCAGATCCAACCCGAGTGGATACCGATAGAGGCCAGGCGCTTGCATGGCTAAGATCCAAAACCTTCCGCTGCAAACAGGATCATCAACAGGATAATAGGATTACCCAGATCAGGTAAATTAAATTTGATTTAATTTATCTTTTTAATTTTATTTTATTAAAATAATAAGAATCAGATCTGAAATATATCAAGATCTGATTGGAATCAAGAGAAAAAGTTTTGAAATATATCTCTTGATCTGATCAGATCTGAACAAACCTGGATTGGGAAATCAGGATTTTCCTTTAGAGGCAGCCTTGGGGCTGGGGTTTTTAATTCTCAATTGAATCTTAAACTAAGTTGGGCGCAGGGTCCTTTTTATAGACTAAGCATGATCCAACTCCTCTTCCTTCCAACCAATCATAATCCTTTGTGAAATCAGATCTAAATCTGATTAGTGGGAATAGAGACCCCTAGATTCCTACTTAGAGGGCACCTAAGACCAGTCAAAGTTGGTTTTAGGGAGAACTCTAATTGAAATCCAAAAGAGAGGTGGAGTCCTTATCCAACAAGGACTCCTAGGCACCTCCAACTTGGGCACACGCCTAGGGTGGCGTGCACCCTTCTCCTTGCCAGGTTCTGGCAGGGGGACAGGCCCCCACCAGCTCTCCAATAGGTGCATGACATGTGGTCAAGAGTCAAAGTATCAATGGTCAACATTTGACAAGTCAAAGGTAGACTTTTGACCAAAGTCAAAGAACAAGAAATGGTAGGTGACCAAAAATGGCAGGTAGTGTCTTACAAATAAGACAACCTTTTCTGACTTGGACAACCTCCAGTCAGACCATATGAAGGCCTCTGTTTGAGCACAAACTCCTTTGGCTCAGACAGGACAACTTATTTATGATAGCAAAAGAAGAACGTAAAGTTCAATCGAGTGCTAGCACGATTTTCTTGAACCTAATTGAATCTCATTCAGATCAATTGAACTAGATCAGTTCAATTGATGATCACCAGATTCAAACCCTTGTTTGTGTGACCGAGTTAGGTTCAGTTCTGTGTAGTAATGAGATATGTCATGATCTCCATCATCGACATCATCGAAACTCCTTTCGATGGATCAGAACTCTTCTAATTCGAACAGCTAGAATGATCGATCATCTAAATCATTCTAATTGCTCCCAAAATCCATCAGTGACACCTAGCAGTATATGGTGGCAACCCATCAGAGCTGAATGTGAACCTCTTAGTGCAGCTATCTGTGTGATTAAGTTCTTCTATCTTGAGCCTCGATCAGATTAGGGTTAAGGTAAACTTCGTCAAACCCTAGTCTCTGTCATATGATGTAATCATTCGATTCAAGTCCAATGTGAAAATCTAAATAGAAACTCTTTCTATTATTTCACTCTACCATGGCCATGGATTTCTGGACTTGACTCTCATGATCATCATAGGGCTACTCCTCTACCACCGAGGTAGATAGATTCCATCTTGATGCCATCCAGTTCCTACAATGAACATGTCATAGCCAACATACACCTCAGGGTTCCATATGGCTAGGAGACCGAGTAATGGTGTAGTCAAACTATAACACCCTCAAGGTGAACTACTGATGCACCTCAGGTCAAAGAACCAGACACACTACTGCAGCATCGAGTCAGTCATTGACGAGAAGGTAGACTCCCTAATGACTACTCGAGGTGGTCACGCTCAGTGCCCTCATTCTCTAACGAGTACCTATACTCTCGCTCCGGTGTCTCCACACCGTAGACTCAAGACTCATCTAGAAGCGATTGTACACCAACCTTCCGGATCAATCACCATCCTCATAATGATTCCTATGGTCGGAAGCAATTTATGAGTTAATAATGATTATTCATGTCTTAAATTTTCAACTCTTGAAAATATGAATTATCATTGCCATTAACTCAAAGGATGTATCACAGACACTAAATACATATATGTGATAGAAAATAATCTATTCATTGATTTTAGTCAAAATTACATTTTTGCCCCTAGAAGTTTATTACAAGTGTCAGTCAATTCTGGCTTCTAGGGCACATATATCTAACATATTTTATAGTCGAACTCTTTTGAAGAAAGGATAGATCTTCTTAAAGATTTCTACGCTTTATATGTTGATGGTTCATCCAATGCTTCTGGAGTGGGTGCAGACTTGATTCTTATCAATCCGGAAGGAGTCATTATTGAGTATGCACTATACTTTGGGTTCCCCATAATAAATAATGGAGTAGAATATGAAAGCTTGATTACTAGATTGACAATAGCAAAAAAATTAGAAGCAGATCATGTGAAAGTCTATAGTGATTCCCAATTGATGGTGGGGCAAGTTAATGACAATTATGAAGCTCAGGAGGAAAGCATGAAGAAGTACTTGAAAAAAGTTAAAAGTTTGATCTCGATCCTTAGCAGCTTTAACATTCAGCAGATTTAAAAAGTAGAGAATACTACGGCCGACCTCCTATCCAAATTAGCTACCTTGGTGTTGAGTGAATTACCAAGGGTAGTCTTTTTTGAAGTCTTGTAATATCCAAGTTTGAAAGAATGCCAAATAGTAATGCAGGTTGATCGTGAGCTCAGCTGGATTGACCCGCTAAACTTGTTTCTCAAAGATAGTATTCTCCCTAGAGATCCTAAAGAAGCTCATAAGTTGAGAAACCAGGCCTTCCATTATATTTTATATGAAAATAAATTATACAAGAGATCGTATTTCTTGCCACTTCTCAAATATCTCCGATCTTCTGAAGTTGATTATATATTAAAGAAAGTTCGTGAAGGAATATGTGAAAACTATCTAGGAGCCAGATCTCTATTTTATAAACTACTTTGATAAGAATATTATTGGCCAACTATGCAACAGAATGCCACTGATTACATAAAGAGATGTGGCTGATGTCAAAAAAATGTCAATATTCAAAGATTGTCGGCTTCTCAGCTCACACCTTTGAGTGCTCCATGGCTATTTACACAGTGGAGGATAGATATACTCGGACCATTTCTCATGGCATCAGGATAGAGGAAGTTTCTTTTGGTGGCAGTGAATTATTTTACCAAGTGGGTTGAGGCTGAATCTCTAGCCAAAATCACTAAAGTCAAGGTGCAAAACTTTGTTTGGAAGTTTATCGTATGTAGATTCGACCTACCTCGTACTCTCATCACTAATAATGGGTGCAAGTTTGTAGGAACAAAATTTTCTAAATTCTATGAAGATCTGAATATCTTTCATCATTTTACATCTATAGCTCGTCCTCAAGTAAATGGTGAGGTTGAGGTAACTAACAAAACTCTGCTCTATAGGATAAAAGCAAGGCTTGAAAGGACAAAAAAAATATGGGTGGATGAACTCTATCATGTGCTCTGAGCCTATAGAACCACTCAGAGGTTACCAACTGGGGAAACTACATTTGCTTTGGCTTTCGGAGTAGAAGCAATCATCCCAGTTGAACTTGAACTTTCATCAGTGCGAGTTGTATGCTTCAATGAATAGAGTAATTTGCAAGATCTCAGAGCCAACCTGGATCTATTAGAAGAAAAATGGGCAAGGCTTAAATTCGAATGACAGCTTACAAGCAAAAACTAGCTCGATATTATAACTCCAGAGTCAGAGGTAAAACCTTCAAAATTGGAGATCTGGTGTGGCGACGAGCAAACGTCTCATAGCCATAAAATCAAGGCAAGCTTATCCCAAACTGGGAAGACCCCTATGAGGTCATAGAAATTGTTCGACTAGAAACTTATTACCTGAAGAAACTTAGAAGGGCAGCACTCCTACGATCCTAAAATTTAGAAAATTTATAAATGTATTATCAATGACTTTAATAATTTTTTTTTATTTTAACTTCTATCTTTGGTGCAAAATTTTATGGTGATAAAAAAAATACTCAATCGAACTTCATTCTTAAATGAAGTGGAAGGCCTTAGATTATTTAAGACAGGAGGTTAACATCATCCAAGTGAGGGTGAAGACCTTTGGTTATTTAAGACAAAAGGTTAACCTCGTCCAAGCAAGGGTGAAGGCCTCCGATTATTTAAGGCAAGAGATTAATTAAGATAGAAGGATAACCTTATCATAACAAGGATAAAAGTTAATCACGTCAAGAATAGGAACAGGAGGAGAACCTTGTCCTGACGTGAATAAAGACCCTCATAAGGGACGTGAAGACCTCTATTTCTAAATTAGGAGAAAGATAACCTCCAAAACAAATTCGAAGGCTCCTATTCACAAACAAGAAGGACAAACCTATAAAGTGACAGACATAGAACATCATTGCGAAACAACACTACCTTCAACAATCGCACAAGAATAAGAAACTCAACAAATATTCAATTGAAACAAGATGGTGAAGAAGCAAAACAATATTATTTCATTGAAATGAAGATCATTACAAGTAGAGGTCCTTAAGATCGATCAAAAAAAAGAGAAAAAAAAAGATAGAGTCCTACTAAGAGTTGGACTTCGGATTGCTAGCTCCAACCATTACGAGAGAGAGCTTCAAGTCATTCACCTTCTCCTCGAGTGCTAGCCTCACCGCCAAACTCTCCCTCTATAATTTCTCAAACCTAAAGGAGTCTTTTTCAACCTCTCTCAACCTCTTCCTCAAAACTATGGATTTGGCCTCAGTATCCTTCACCACATTCTCATTATAGGCTATTTAGATTTTAAGCTGAAGAAGTTTAGCCTTGTTCTTCTTGTAACACTCTGAAAGATCTCCAAGGGTCCTCTTTAGAGAAGCAACTTCTTCCAAATCCCCGCTCAGGCTGGCTTGGATTCTGTCCGCTAACTATTTTTGAAGCTGCATCACCTCGGCATTCACCATTTTAAGCTTCTTCTTGTACTCATCAATCTATCCACACCAGCCAATTCTGTAGGTCTCATATGACCTCTCAGCATTATGTAGTTGAATTATGTTCTAAAGTCAATCCTTAGTCTATTGACGATTGAGATATTATAATTGATTTATTAATTAATAAAAAATATTTTGGCATCTTTTTCTATCACAAATTTACATCTTCTAATGAACTCCATTATTTTGATGAAGTTCTTAGGACTATTTAGTTTTGATAAAGAAAGGATTTATCGATTAGTCCTTAAATTTGTTCACAACCAATTGATAGATTGTTAATTCGAACGATAGCGTCTATCGAGCATAGGTCGCTATATGCCAGATAGATTGATTGTCCTCTTAATTAAGGAGTATGGAGACACTGATATGGCATACAGGTGAGATATATGGGTACATCATCATTGAACGTGACCAACTTCAGAGTATTCTGCTATCGAAAATGTCTCTGATGGGATATAGGTATAAGTATCCCTTAGACCTAAGATCACCTCAGTGACTTGCAAGCAACTCACTATGCTTTGGTACTGAACTAACTAAATTTTTAATTCAACAATGGAAGGCTTCTGGGCACAGTGAAGTACTTGCAAAGTTGGAGTGTGATCAAGATGGAATTGATGACTCCAAGAGTTGGAGAAGAATGTATCACTGTATTTCAATATAGCAAAACCTTGGCTAGGGTAATCCATTAGATGGATTTGATATTTTAAAATACAATATGGACAACCTGATCAGAGTTGACAATTGAACTCTGAGGTATCCTATGAGCATTATAGTCAAGGGGATGAATTATATGAAAACTATATTCGCATGGATTCTAAGGATGGTGTTCTACACCTTTCAACCTATCCGACCGTTAGGTATCATTGCTAGATGGTTGCATTGATTGGTATAGAGATTTATTCTTATGCTATCAGCTTAGGTTTGAACCTATGAGGTCACACATATTAGAGTTCACATTCCGATCGGATGGTTGATCGATGATTTAGAATCATTTTAGGATTAAACAATCAATACGATTGGTGTTTAACCTAGTGCAAGTATTGCAGGAGGATCAATTAGCAATTCGATTGCTAATTAGCTTAATTTGATTAATCTAGAAGGCTGAAATTAAGTCTAATTAAATATAATTTAATTATATTTAGTTTGGGCTTGATTGGATCAAGTCCAATTGGCTTATTGGATAAGTCAAGTGTAAGGAAGAACTAGTCCTAGTCTAACTAGGACACGAGTCAATCCAATTTTTTAATTTGATTAGAAAATTAAATTAAAATTAAATCTAATTTAATTAAGTTTTTAAATGGGTTAGGACCTTATTTAATTGGGTTGGTTTACTCTTAGTTTTATTTGGTTAAAAGACCTTATTTGACCAAGTCAAAATAGGAGTCCTAGTGTGACTAGGACTCCCTATTCCTTGCGCCACCTTATCCTCACACCCCATCCTTTTCTCTTTATATTTTTACATGAATAATCTTCATGCCCAAGGTTTCTCACACCTCCTTTCTCTCTTCTTTTTCTTCATATGAAAGTTTGTTGGAAGACCAAGTCAAAAGGAGAATTAGTTTTGCTTAAGAATTCTATGAGATAGAATCCTTGTCAACCAAAACTCTTCCCATAAGTGTGTCGACCCATCCTTTCTTATTTTCTTTGATTTTCATAGTAAAAGAGGACATTTTTGTGCACCCCCCTTGCTTGTCCATGGTAGAAAAAAAAGGTGGGGGTGCCCCCAAGAGTTGGGCGCCCCAACAACTTTCCTTATTTGGTTCTTCCTAGTCTAGGTTTTCGACCTAATTTGGACTTCGCATATCTCTATATTTAAAGAAAATTTTTGGATAAATTTTTTATGGATTGTAGACATTTGGGAGTCCTCTTTTGTATAGAAAAATTAGAGAAGAATTCATCTAGGTCATGGAGATATTGAAAACATAAATTAGGGTGTCTAGAAAAAGAACAAAGAAGAAGAAGAGGGTCTTCTTCTAGGATTTTTGTTCCAGATCCCTTCCTCCATTTTTGTGAGCTTTTGAGAGATGTCTCAGTATCACAAATCTTCTCTTTTTCTTTTGATATTTTATAGTATCCAAGTTTCAAAGAAGAAAGCATCGGATCAACTGTTGAAGAAAGATCGGCATAGTGCTAGCATACTGTGCTGATTTCCAACATCAGGATCTTTGATCATGTTCCTGGGCTCGTGTGGATGACTCCTAGAGGCTAGATGCATGTGTGGCTTGTGACTTCATCCTCAAGCTTAGATTAGTAAATTAGGTCATCTAACTTGCTCAGGTAATAAATCTAATCTATTAACTTCATACCTTTATTTGATGTAGTGTAGATCTTGGTTGATTTGATCAACCTTTCTTTCTTATTTGATTTTAATTTTTGACTTAATATCATGTCTTGATCATATAATAGATCTAAGATCTAGGTATTTACATCTTTATTTAAATAAATATTTAATTTATTCAAGTCTTTCACTGCATGATCTTGAAAAAGTTTCAAGATCTACCCATGAAACCCTAGATCTAGTTCCTATAATTAGTATCAAAGCCTAGATTCTTATTACATGATTTTTATGCATGTTTATTTCTTAGATTAAATTTAATTTATAATTTAATTATTAAATCTAAAATTTAAAAAAATTTTGATCTCACGAACTGCCATAAGATTATCCTACTGTCAGGTTTACCCCTTATAGTAAAAAGGTTATCCTAGTTCGTGATGATTTGACTCTAATCATAAATTTATTAGATTTGATCTAATTTTATTTATAATTTAATAGATTTAAAAAAAATTAAAATCTAAAATTAAAATATTTTAGATTGCATGGACTACCATAAGATTGTCCTATTGTAAGGTTTATCCCTTATAGTGAATAGGTTATCCTAATACGTGCTGATCTAAAATATTGATCATAAAATTTTAGATTAGATCTAAAAGATTTTATGATCTGATTAAAAATATTTTAATCTAATTTCAATCATCATAAATGTGTTACATTTGATCTAAGAAGATTTATAATTGATTATTATTGAAACTGTTTCAATTACATGAACCTATTTTGATTAGATCTAAAGTAGTTTTATGTTTATTTTACTTGCATATTGATTATGAATCAAACATGCAACTTAGTTGATAGAACTATATTATAAAAATATTTTACAAATATGAAAATTATTTTTGAAAAGTCGAACTCCAACCCTCAGCCCAAAACTTAATTGAGAATTAAGAAGTTGATTGATTAGGATCTAGGTTTGTGAATTGAAGATCCTAAGACACAAATCATAACACATTAGGTTAAATGAATTAGTGGAGATTAGGTCCATTAATTGGATTAGACCTAGGGTTCGATTAAAGAATGGACTTATTTAGAGAATTGACTAAATCTAATCAATTATTATCTTAGATTAGGTCAAGGATTCTCTAGATCAATTACAATAGTTGTAGTTGGTTAAGTCCATATCTTTAACAAGACCCAAGATGGACTTGATTCTTGGCTACGCGGTCTAGCATGAACTATTAGATTGATCTAATTGAAACTAATTAAACTAATTGATATCTAAGGTAAATCAGATCGGTGGTTTTTAATTGGCTGTCCACTTATCTGGCCATTTTTTATAATATCTAAGGCAAGCTTTGGCAGACCCTCCCACCGATCGAACTTACCTGACCTTTTAGTGAGATTATGTTTTGATTGAATCACTTGACTATTCGAACTAACCCATGTCAACTAGGTAAATCAGTGTGATTGATTTAGGTGCTCCTAGACCAGCCTGTTAGTGGTCTTCCTTGAGCTAACTTGGTGAAGCCAGTAGAATGATTATGACAAGCTAGTTAATCTTACCTATTCACTTTTATAAATAAATCCTCTAAAATTATTAGGTCCCTAAAATAAAATAGTTATATGATAACTAGATCATTATCTCCTAATGCGTGCTAATCTATAGCTATGGCAAGTGCACCAATCGATCAAGTAATAAAGTGAATGAGTAGAGTATCATCTCTAGAGGATTGGAAAATAAGTACTGAAAAGCTCTTTCCTATGCTTTATTTAGAAGATCGATTTATGAGAATAAGAAATTAAAGAACAAAATAAAAAAATAATTAAAAATTTTAAGAAAATATGGAGAGTGTAATTATTAGGATTTTAAACTTAAGAATAATGTGTTACTAAGGCAATCGATTCACCAACTCAGTCAATACAATATTCAAATTATTAGATTAATTTTATTTTATATGACGGTAGAGTCTCCTAATTTATTCACTATCCTTTGGTCCAGACATAGCAAAACTATCAATATTTATTAATTATCCTTTGGTCCAGGTATAATTTAAATAAATATTAATGCATTAAGTTTTGTAAAATCCTCTAATTAAAATATGCTGCATCCAAAGTGCACTAAAATTCCTACATGTATATGAATTCTAATTTGATTATAATACAAAGTATATAATCAAGAAGCAATAACATAGATGTACTTAGTCCGTAACATCTATATTCATCAGATCAACTAAAAGATAGCCAGCAATCTAAAAGCATTAAGTTCAGATTTATATACTCCTCATGAATAAAATTAAAAATTAAAAATAAATCATATTGAATATTGCATCAAAAGAGTGGCTATACCTTAGCCTTAGTAAAAAAAATTTTAGTTCATGATAACAAGTTCAAAAATAGCAAATAAAATAAAAAGCATAAAGAAATTAGACTATTTAATTGCTGAAACTGATTGTCCGTCACTCTTGGTGTGGAGAACTTGGTGAAGAAGAAGAAGCTCCTTGATTAATATTCTGATTGTCAGAAGAAGAAAAGAAAAAAATTACAATCCCTTCCTTTTCTCTCAAAAATCTCTCTTCTCTTTCTACCTCTCTCTCCTCTCTTTCTCTTCTTTTTCTTTTTTTTTTTTACTCTCCTCTTTTCATATTTTTATTTCTCTCACTCTCCCTTTTTTTTTTCTTCGGCAACAGCAGGCTTTATAGGCTAAGAAATCAATTTTTCCCCAAAATCCTTTAGAAATTAGGTTTAAAACTCTCAAAACAACTCAAATTAGGATTCTGGATGATTTTGACCATTGGATGTTGATCAAACGATCCAAAAATTACTTAAAAATCCTTTAAAATATCTCAGATCAATTTGGAATTCATGCCAGCCATCGGATCAACCATTGGATTGAATCTGTACCATCCGATTGTGCATAAAGAAGCCTCTAATTTTTAGTTTAAAGTCGGGATGAATCTCAGTCGTTGGATCTCGATCGGGAGCTACGGATGCCGTTAGTCAGTGCATGCTTTTCGACCATCTGATCAAATCTCAGTGAAAGGCGCCCATCGAATCAGATAAAATTTCCAAATTATCCTTTGTAGATCATGCGCATGTCCGATGTTGCATGGACCACTGCATTCTTCAGCCAATTGGAGTGCGCTTCTTCATTTGAAATTCCCAAAATGCCCTTAAGTCGATCCACCGTGCATCACAAAAATTTTTGATGTCAGTGCTGCATCAATGGGTTGGTCTGCTGATGCGATCGAATCAGGCAGTCTGCTGAGCCAGGTTTTCTAAACCAGTTTGAATCGGACTGCCTCTTTTTATTTTTTGAAATTCAATTTTGGGCTCGTTTGAAGTCTGTTTTATCTGAAATTTATTTCATCTGAATCAGAAAAATAAGTTCTTTATATTGGTAGCCTTTTTTCCTATATAAAATTAATAAAAGTATCAATTTCTAAAGAGATAGATTAATTTATTTTATAATTTAATACTTTTATGAGTATATTTTTACCACTTATCATCTCTCATTAAAGTGAATGATAATGGATCCATCAGTTGGATAATCATTGGAGGCCCAAAGATCTGGTGCTTATCGATTGATGAAATTATCATTCATTATATGATCTCTTTAATATATCTTTCTAAATGATGGTCAGATGGGCCAACCAAAGTTGAGTCTAATCATTCATTGGTTAGATGGGCTAAATATGGTCATGTTAATGGTTGGACCTAATTGGACCCTTTTATGAGAAGAACAAAGCCAACTGATCAGGGGCTGGGGCAAAATTTAATTACTAAAAATTATTTGAAGAAATAATTGGTTATGAACCTATCCTTAGATGTATATGGATTGGCCAACCAAAGTTGAGCTCGTGTGCAGTCTATGTAGATTCTAGTACCCACTAAGGAATTAGGGTAATTCCTCAAATTGGAGATAGAGGCTATCAATTCAAATAAAATAGTGAGAGAAATCTTTTGATTAAAGTCTAAATCTTTAAATTTAATGAATTAATTACTAATTAGATTTTAATTTTTTTTGTGCAGACATGGCCATTTTTCTATCACTCCAATCATTGTTGGACAATGATAAGTTGGTGGGATCCAACTTTGGTAGCTAGTACCAAAAGTTGAAGATTGTCTCGGAGCATGAATGGATCCTATATATGCTGATGGATCCTACACCTGAGGAGCCAGCTACCAATGCATGTGGAACAGTCAGAGACACTAATCAGAAGTGGCTCAGCGACCGAATCATGGTGCGCTATATTATGCTAGCTGTGATAAGCAATTAGTTCAGTCGCAGGTTTGAGATAGCTCAGTCAAATGAAATGCTCCAAGTATTGGAGAATTCTTTTGGCACACCTGATAACATTGAGAGGTACAAGACTAGTTGTGCCATCTTCAACACCAGAATGCAGGATGGAGCCTCTATCACTGATCATATACTGTACATGGTCGAGCTGATATAGCGCTTGAGCAAACTCGGCTTTCCCTTACATGAATAATTTAGGAAAGATGCAATACTGAACTCGCTGCCAAAGTTCTATCTCCCTTTTCTTACTCATTATAGAATGACAAAGTCTGAAGTAAACTACCACGACTTACTGGAGTTACTTCAAAACTTTGAGAAGGATCACCAGCTCCATAAAGAGTTGGTGAACTTAGTGGAAGGTTCGTCTTCTGATTCTCAATCCTTTAGGAAAGAAAAGAAGAACAAGAAGAAGAAAATAATAAAGGTGCAAGTTCAAGCTGGGACATCAGTGCAGGGCTAGACTAGGAAGATCAAGCTCGATAAGAGTCAAGTTGAATGGTTCTTTTGTAGGAAGCGGAGGCACTGGAAGAAAAACTGTCCTTAGTACATTGCCTCCCTAGACCAAAATAGATAGAGAAAGAAGCAAGCTATTGCTGGGCAAGGTATTTATATGATAACTCCTTGCAATTTCTCTATTTATGATATTACTGACCAGATATTGGATACCAGTAGCTCTTACCATATTTGTAATTCGTTGCAGGTCAGTAGAAGATTCGATCAAGGCAAAAGATTTCTGAATGTTGGAGATGGAGGACTAGTTTTAGTTCTAGCTTTAAAAATTTTGAAACTTGTATTTGAATCTCATACCATTGTTCTTAGTTATTGTCATTTCTATCCTAGTTTCTTTTTAAATATCATTTCTGTAGGTCTTTTGGTCATAAACAATTATGAAATTTCAATAAAAAAATGAGTTTGTAATGTCATTGTAAATGATTTTACTGCTTTCTATGGATAATTGAATAATGATGTATATATGTTATCACAATCTATTAATATAGTCTATTCTACTAGCAAGCATCCTACATTAGATAGTATATCAAATATCTACTTATGGCACTTAGGCTAGGTTATATAAACAAGAACAGGATAAACAGATTGACTCAAGAGAAAATCTTTAAAGTCAGTGATTATGAATCACTTCCAACCTATGAGTCCTGTCTTCTTGGTAAAATAACCAAGTCACCTTTTACTGAAAAAGATGAGAGAGCCAATGAGCTCTTAGGTCTAGTACATACTGATAATGAGCATAAGTGCTAGAGGTAGACATGTCTACTTCATCACTTTCATAGATGATCTATCCAGATATGGATATATTTATCTGATGAAACATAAGTCAGATTCTTTTAAAATATTCAAACGATTCCGAAATGAAATAGAAAAAAAATTGGGAAGAATATTAAAACTCTTTGATCTGATCTAAGAGGAGAATACCTTTCTGGTGAGTTTCTCATATATCTAGGAGAGAATGAAATTCTCTCCTAATGGACTCCTCTTGGAACACCACAGCATAATGGTATGTCTGAAAGGAGGAATCGGACTCTATTAGACATGGTCCAATCCATGATGAAATTTGCCAGCTTACCGATATCCTTCAAGGATATGCACTCGAATCAACTTGTTATTTATTAAATAGGGTTCTAAGTAAGTCTATAGTTAAAATCCCATATGAGATATGGATAGGGCATAAGCTAGCACTTTCACACCTTAGGGTTTGGGGTTGTCCGGCTTATGTCAAATCGTTAATTATAGATAAACTTGGACGTAGGTCTGATAAGTATACATTCATAGGGTACCCAAAAGAGACAAAGGATACTATTTCTATCATGCTGATGAACAAAAGGTGTTCGTTAGCCTTAGAGCAACCTTTTTAAAAAAGGAGTTCCTTGGTGAAGGAACTGTTGCCTCTAAGATTGAACATAATGAAGTTCAACAGATAGAAAGTCCGACATAGAATGTAGAACCTAAGTCGGATTTGATCAGATCAAATTCGAAGCTTAGTGAACCTGCACCACTAAGATGATCCGATAGAGTACCGCACCATCCGGACAGATACTATGGATTCTTGATCCTGGATAGTGATTTCATCGAACTCGATGAGAATGATGAGGATCCGATCACTTATATCGATGCGATGTAGAGATTCAACTCTGAGAAATGGCTAGAAGCCATGAGATCCAAAATAGATTCCATGAAGGTCAATGATGTACGGATATTAGTTGACCCACCTGAAAGGGTTAAACCTGTTGGATGTAAATGGATATTCAAAAGAAAAAGAGGTATAGACAAAAAGATGGAGACCTATAAAGCCCATCTGGCTGCCAAGGGGTATCATTAACGTTATAGTATTGACTATGATGAGATATTCTTTCTAGTGGCAATGCTCAAATTTATTCGGATAATGCTTGCAATAGCTACCCACCTAGATTATGAGATCTAGTAGATGGATGTGAAGACGGCTTTCTTAAATAGAGAGCTAAACAAAGAGATGTATATGATACAATCTGAGAGGTTCACATCCATAGATGAGTCCAAGATATGTAGGCTTCAGAGATCCATTTATGGATTAAAGCAAGCATCTCGAAGTTGGAACATGTATTTTGATAAAGTGATCAAAATATATGGCTTCATTAAGAATGGAGAAGAATCCTATATTTACAAATGGATAAATGGTCCAGTAGTTGTATTCCTTATTTTGTACGTAGATGACATTCTCTTAATCGAAAATGACATCCCCATACTATAAGAAATAAAAGTCTAATTGTCATCACAGTTCTCCATGAAGGACTTAGGTGAAGCATCCTACATCCTAGGGATGAAGATCAATAAAGATAGATCTAAAAGGATACTTGGTATATCCCAGTCCATGTATATAGAAACTATGCTGAAGAGGTTCGGCATGAAGAATTTCAAAAAGGGCTATCTTCCGATAGGCTAAGAAATTTGTCTCTCTAAGAAGGATTGTCCAACAACTCCTGAAGAGAGAGAGCATATGAGTAGAATTCTATATGCTTCGATGATGGGGTCTATTATATATGCAATGACATGTACGAGACCAGACATGGCATACTCACTAGTAGTAGTGAGTAGATACCAGTCTGACCCTAAAAAAAATCCCTAAAAGATGGTTAAAATCACCTTTAAGTATTTGAGAAATACTAAGGACCAATGGTTGGTTTATGGTGAGTCGGATCTGAAGCTTGCAGGGTTTACAGACTCCAGCTTTCAATCTGACCATGATGATAGTAAAAGTATGTTGGAATATATCTTTACTCTTAATGGTGGAGCCATCTATTGAAAAAGTTTCAAGCAGCATATAGTGGCTGACTCTATTTGCAAAGCAAAGTACATGGCAGCATCAAATGCAGTAAAAAAAGCTGTGTAGCTGAGAAAGTTCATCTTTGAGCTTGAAGTAGCATCCTCTATTGATGGTTCAGTCCTTTTCTACTACGACAGCACTGGCGCCATAGCTCAAGCAAAGAAACTAAAGGCACACCAGCGGACAAAGAACATTCTGTGCCGCTTTCATTTGATTCATGAGATTGTGGATCGTGGTGATATCGACCTTCAGAAGATCGATGAAAAGAAGAACCTAGCCGATCCCTTCACTAAAGCCCTAGCAATCAAGGAGTTCAACAACCATAAGTCGAAGATGGGTATTAGATACTATGTCGAGTGTCTTTAGAATAAGTGAAAGTTGTTGGAAATTCTATCCTAAAGCCAATCATCAGTCTATCGATGATTAAGATATTATAATTAATTTATTAATTAATAAAAAATATTTTGACATCTTTTTTCATCATAAATTTACATCTTCTAATGAACTCCATTATTATGATGAAGTTCTTAGGACCATTTAGTTTCGATAAAGAAAGGATTTATCGATTAGTCCTTAAATATCGATTAGTTTCTAGTGCAAGTATTGTAGAAGGATCGATTAGTAATTCGATTACTAATTAACTTAATTTGATTAAGCTAGAAGGTTGAGATTAAGTCTAATTAAATATGATTTAGTTAGATTTGGTTTGGACTTGATTGGATCAAGTTCAATTGACTTATTGGATAAGTCAAGTGCAAGGAAGAACTAGTCCTAGTCTAACTAGGACTCGGGTCAATCTAATTTTTTAATTTGATTAAAAAATTAAATTATAATTAAATCTAATTTAATCTAATTTAATTAATTCTTTAAATAGATTAGGATCTTATTTAATTGGGTCGGTTTATTCTTATTTTTATTTGGTTAAAAGATCTTGTTTGACCAAGTCAAAATAGGAGTCCTAGTGTGACTAGGACTCCATATTCCTTGCGCCACCTAATCCTCATGCCCCATCCTTTTTTCTTTATGATTTTACGTGAATAATCTCCACACCCAAGGTTTTTCATGCCTCCCTTCTCTCTTTCTTTTTCTCATATGGAAGTTTGTTGGAAGACCAAGTCAAAAGGGAAATTAGTTTTGCTTAAGGATTCTATGAGATAGAATCCTTGTCAACCAAAACTCTTCCCACAAGTGTGCCGACCCATCCTTTTTTTTTTTTATTTTCATAGTAAAAGAGGATATTTTTGTGTTCCCCCCTTGCTGGTCCATGGCAGAGGAAAAACGGTGGGGGGTGCCCAACTCTTGGGCGCCCCAACAACTTTCCTTATTTGGTTCTTCCTAAACTAAGTTTTTGACCTATATTGGACTCTATATATCTCTTTATTTAAATAAATTTTTTAGCTAAAATTTTTATAAATTGTATACAATTGAGAGGCTTCTTTGGTGTAGAAAAATTAGAAAAAAATTCATCTAGGTCATGGAGATATTGAAAATACAAATTAGGATATCTAGAAAAAGAACAAAGAAGAAGAAGAGCGTCTTCTTCTAGGGTTTTTATTCTAGATCTCTTCCTTCTTTTTTTTGAGCTTTTGAGAGGTATGTCAGCATCACAAATCTTCCTCATTTCTTTTGGTATTTTGGAGTGTCCATGTTTTGAAGAAAAAAGCATCAAATCAACCGTCGAAGAGAAATCAGCATAGTGCTAGCATACTGTGCTGATTTCCTGCATTAGGATCTCTAATCGTGTTCATGGGCTCATGTGGATGACTTTTAGAGGCCGAATGCATGTATGGCTCATGACCTCATCTTTAAGTCTAGATTAGCAAGTTAGAACGTCTAACTTGCTTAGGTAATAGATCTGATCTATTAACTTCATACCCGCATTTGATGTAGTATAGATATAGGTTGATTTGATCAACCTTTTTATTCTCATTTGATTTTAATTTTTGATTTAATATCATGCCTTGATCATGTAATAGATCTGAGATCTAGGTGTTTATATCTTTATTTAAATAAATATTTAATTTATTTAAGTCTTTCGCTGCATGATCTTGAAAAAGTTTCAAGATCTATCCATGAAACCCTAGATCTGATTCCCACATTCTGAAGGTCAGAGAATTTCTTTAACCAGTCCAAGTTGTACTCTGCTTGACCTTGAACCCAAGTCGAGCCCTTCTCCATCTGACTAATCTTCTCTTTTGCTTCATGAAATTCAGCCTCAAGAGAATAAATTCTGGCAGTTGAGTTCCTGGCTTTTTCGTTGGTGAGTTCCCTCGCCCATTCCAATTCCTTGGTCAGATGGTACTTTTTGGTGGTGTAGTCCTTGAAGAACTACTTGGATGACTGATGGAGATGGTTAATTTTGGTCGCAGCTTCAGCATAGTTCTTCTTAGATTTCTGGAGTTTATCTTTAGTCTTCTTCAATTTCTTCTTAACTTGATGAACTTCTTTCTTCAGATTTTTGATATGAGCCTTTAAGGGGATATCTTGAGGCAGAGGTTCTACTTCAATTAGAGACTACATTTAATGTATAAATATATCACAATGCAAAAGTATGATTAAAAAAGAATTAACTTTCATTAATTAAAATGTTTGTGTACATGAAAGTAGGAAAAAAAGTATAGTCATAAAAAATCTCCGACCTCTGGAGGTGGGGTGGCAGATAAGGTCGATACATCCTCGATAGGTTCGAAGGTCATAGCGGTGGGTTCGATGGTTGGCAGATTGGTGCTAGTGGTTGAAGGTTCAGCCTCCTTATCAGAAGACTCCCCCGTCAGAAAGCTGAGATCCAACTCGAAAAATTTTTTAGCCACTTTCCTCTAGCAAAGCTCAAAACCTCTGTTGAAGGCTTCCTTGGCAAAATCAATCTTTATATCTTTCAGTTCTTTAGAAGCCTTGAAATCTAAAATAGCTTGCTCTTTGACCTCAGAGATTTGCCTCTCCTTCTTAGTAATCTTAGCCTCTACCTTTTCCCTCCTCTTTATCTCCAAAGCCAGCTCGTCCTTCACCTTTGCCAAAGTTTGCTTAGCATTTTGGGCCACCTCTTGAAGGCACCTGATCTTGATGGATTTTTCCTTCAATAGACGATTGACCTTGGTTTTGTATTCTTCATAGATTTCCACTACCTCCAAGGTCTCGGCCCTTTAAAAATTGATTGTCTTAATGTTGGCAATCAATTGGTGACCCACCTGTAAATGATAAAATCAGTTGTACCCATGGAAGAACATATGAATAGGTTTAAAAAAAAAGAGAGAGATAAGATAGTTACCTTGAGAAAAGCCCCGAGGGAATCCCACATCCACTACTCAAGGTCGGTTCGGACAATCCTATCCATAGTGTTCGGCAATGTGCATCCATCAATCAAAGATTTGATGATCCTTCGATCATCAAAGGGAGATCTTTTTCCATCAGTATCATCATCGTTGGACCCTTTAGATTTATTTTGGTGCCGAGCCTTTCTAGCAAGTGACTTCTTCCTTTTCTTTTCCACCTCCTTTTCCTTCTCGATGGGAGGTGCAGGGACTTGGACCTCGATGAGTGGATTTGAGGATGTTCGAGGAGCCATAGCCTTGGCAGTAGAAGTAGCTTGGGTTAGGACAGACAAACTCGGATCACCGACCTTCATCCTTTTGGACGATTCTTCGGATGTGCTGCCCTTTCTTTTATGAGCCCAAATTCTTGAGATAATTACTTTATCTCTTCTAGAGTCATTTCTACGATAGTAGACTAAAGTTAGAAGAAAAGATGAAAGGTTAGTTAACAAGATATGAATGTATACCTGCTAGATCGAGGAGACTTAAGCCGAGGTTAAATAAAATCTGATCTTCTAGCAATTTGGATAGTGGAGGAGCTCGATAATTCCTTAGTTTACTAATTGAGTCAACATCTTCTATTTCTAACATCGAAGCTCGATGAACTAAATCTCTCAGCTGCTTCCAAGGAGGAAGTCCTAATTCTAAACAAGGACAAAACAAAAAAAAAGAATTCTTCTAATTATGAATGAAAGAAGGGGCATCTTTAAGTAATCCATTCTTACCGAACTGGAAGGATAGGTACCGCCAATCTTTGGTAGTGAGATGATATTTATGTTAGATATGTGTGCCCTAGAAGCTAGAATTGGCTTACACTTATAATACACATCTAAGAGCAAAATTATAATTTTGACTATAAATAATAAAATAGATTATTGTCTATTGTAATGTATATTTGAAAGTATCTATGATACATCCCTTGAGTTAATAGTAATGATGGTTCATATTTTGAAGAGTTGAAAATTTAAGACATGAATTTTCATTATTAACTCATAAAATACTCTCAACCGTAGGATCGTCATGAGGATGGTGATTGATCCAGAAGGTTGGTGTACGATCGCTTCATTAGGATAGATGAGTCTTGAGTATATGGTGTAGAGATACCAGAGCGAGAGTATAAGTACTCATTAGAGAATGAGGGCACTGAGCGTGACCACCTCGAGCAATCATCAGGAAGTCTACCTACTCGTCGATGACTAGCTCGAAGCTGCAGTGGTATATCTGGTTCTTTGACCTGAGGTGCATCGACAGTTCACCTTGAGGGTGTTATAGTTTGACTACACCATAACTTGATCTTCTAGCCATTCCAAATCCTGAGGTGTATGTTGGCTATAGCATGTTCATTGTAGAAATTGGATTGCACCAATAGAAGATCTATCTACCTCAGTAGAAGAGGAGCAACCCTATGATGATCATGAGAATCAAGTCAATAAGCCCATGGCCATGGTTAAGTGAAATAATAGGAAGAGTTTCTATCAGGGTTTTTCACATTGGACTTGAATCGAATGATTAATTCATATGATGGAAATTAGGGTTTGACGAGATTACCTTAACCCTAATCCGATCGAAGCTTAAGATAGAGGAACTTAATCACATAGATAACTACACTAAGAGATTCATTTTTAGTTCTGATGGGTTGCCACCATATGCTGCTAGATGTTATTGGTGGATTTTAGGAGCAATTAGAATGATTTGGATGATTGATCATACTAGTTGTCTGAATCAAAAAAGTTTTGATCCATCGAAAGATATTTCAATGATGTCGATGATAGAGATCGCGACGTATCCCATTACCATATGGAACTAAATCTAATTGGATCATACAAACAAGGGTTTGGATCTAGATATCATCAATTGGACTAATTCAGTTCAATTGATTTGAATAAGATTCAATTAGGTTCAAGAAAATCGTGCTAGCATACGATTGAGCCTAATGTTCTCCTTCAACAATCTTTAAAGCTTATCTCGACTGAGCTAAATATGTTTGGACTCACTTAAAAATCTTTACTTAGTTTGACTAAAGCTTGTCCAGGTCAGAAAAGGATTATCTTAATTTATGAGATAAATTTAAGATAACACCTATCATTTTTCGTCATCTGCTAAATCTTGTCTTTAGACTTTAGTTAAATGTTGACCTTTGACACTTAGACATCTGCCCATGTGTCATACACCCATAGGAGAGAACATGGGGCTTTGTCCCCCTACTAAAAAGTAGAAGAAGATGGGGTGCATGCGTGCGCCCCATGAGGATCATGTGTGGAGTCCCATATAGATGGAACTCTAGGTTGCTTCATGATTTCAAATTAGGTGGCGCCAAGGAGTCCTGTTTGACCAATCTTGGAGCCACATAAGGAGGTTTATGAGGGACTCTAATCTGATTGAATCAAATGATGCCATTCCATCAAACAGATTTAGATCTGATTGCATAAAAAGCTATGATTGATCGAGATGATGTGGCACTGCAAGGCACAGTAGGGTCTATATAAATCTTGTCTGCACCTAGAATTGAGAGCTTCTACCCTTTGCCCATGCTACAAAGCTTCTCTCCCTCCTTCTCCAAGCCAACTTTAGATCCTCTCTCTCCTATCCATGTCCAAGAGTTCTTGGGCTCGAGTTTGGTGCGATCCAAGCAAGAGAAAGGCGATAAGAAAGAAAGAAGGCAGCACTACTGCAAGAGACAACGACTGATCTTCAAAAGTTATTTTGAAGACCTTCAAGATCAGATCTAAATTTAACTTTTGGAGCATAGATTGAGAAGGAGAAGATCTTTAGATCTTATTTGAGAAAATATCAATAGAGGCCAGGTGCTTGCATGGCTACATCCAGAACCTCAGGCAAACATCGAGATCATCATAAGGTAATTAGATTACCCAAAATATAGGTATAATTAAATTTAATTTAATTTATTTTTATCTATTTTATCAGATCAATAAGATTAAATGTAAAAAGTCTCAAATCTAATTTGAATCTAAGAAAAAAAAATTTTATAATATTCTTCTTGATCCAATCAGATCTGAATGAATTTGATCTAAAAAATAGGATTTTTTCTTCAACTGATATCAAAGCGAGGTTTCATAATTAATTAGATCTAATTTTAATATATTTTTGATCTAATAATTATGTAATTTTAGATATCACATTAGATGTGATTAGATCTAAAATTAAGAATTAAAAAAATTAAATAATCTAGATCTAAGATGTATAAGATGCATGAGTAGACTACGAATAGAATTATTCTATATGTAGTCTAGCATAATCATAATTTTAATTTAATTAATTATAATTTTTAGATCTATATATTTACTATTTTTTAATATTATAAATATTATAATTAATTTTAAAAATAAAAAATAAATTTATTTAATTTTATTCATATAAGATATGTTAGATGCATCTTTAGACTAGTTGTAAAATAGTTCTATAAAATTATTTTGAATAAATTTAATTTGATATGATTAAATTTAAATTTTATTTTTTAGATATTTATGAGATAATTTAGATTTGAAAATATGCATGATATGATACATGATATGTATGCAAAACATATTTTTAAGTTAGATCAATTTTTATATATGTGATATATATGTAGATCTAACTAGTTTTATAGATTTATCATGTTTTTGATTAAGACATTCTTCTTGGCCATCCGATCATAAGAACAAACAAGGATTTAAAGGCCCTCTCCTCTCATTTGATGGGGTTGTCTTTATGATGTATAGCGGTGTTGCGTGTTCGTCCTTAATCAAAAATCAAAAACTTATTTTCTACAAAATCCTAGATCCTGAAATCCTAGAATTTTATTTATATATTTTATTTATTAACCCTAAACTTAATTAAGAATTAAAGTTATGAAATATATTAGATCTAAAATTAAGAATTTTCAGATCTAAGACATATTCATAAAATTAGGTTCGAGCTTGGATAGCTCAATTAGGTCTAGCGGTTGATCAAACCGAATCAAGAGTTGGTTAGATGGGATCAAGAGTGCTTAAATTAACCAGCCTAATAGGATTAAGTCTGGGTCAAGGTCGAGTCACATGAGTGATCGATCAAGTTATGACCTAACTAGACTCAATGGTTAGAGTCTAGATTGTAGGCTAACTCGATTGGTTCTGGCTCAATAATTTGGTGTCTAAGGTATGTTTGGCAGATACGATCGACTGATTTTTAATTGGAAGCTACTCGACTCAAACTTATCAAGTTAATGGCATATCCCTTCCACCGGTCTCACTTACCTAGCCATATTTGTCAGCTCAGTCCTGATCTAAGGTGGCTAATAATTCGAGCTAACCCATGCCACTAGGTTAGTCTTAATGGTTATGGCTATGTCAAGTCAAATTTAAAGAGACCTAAATCAAATCTTTCGAAGAAAAGATTAAGTCTAAGGTCTTCCATCATTGTAGATATGCGAGCTTTTCTCGGGGTTGATTGTTCTCAACTAGTCATAGTGGTTCAGTTGCACCGAGAAAATGCAATTATGTCAATTAGGTATTGAATGCTATGGGTTGGAGGATGGATTGGGCTCGATATTCTAGATACAGTAAGAGATCCAATTAGGAATCCAATCTATGCAAATGATGGGTCTGACTTAACTAAGGAGTGAATCAATATTTCGAGCATGATAAGATTCATAAATTAAAGATCAAGCCTGGGTGCACCATGAATAGAGAATCATTGGATAAGAGTTGTTCACTCATTGGCTAACCCATCACTAATAACTATTAGGTGAGGTGATGAGTCAGTTGGTGGGACTATACCATCCACTAGAAATCATTAATCATGGAGATTTTTGCATCTCCACAGAGGGAGTATAGAGATCCGAAGAAAATAGTGAAAGCTAATTTATTTAAAAATTAAATTTTTAAATAAATTGATCAAGTCTTAATTATAAAATTAAACTAGAAAATTTTGATTATCTATAGAAAAAAAAAAATGTCTGCATCCAATCCACTAGCTCGTATCCTGGACACCCATAGACTGATCGAATTCAATTACAAGAATTGGCTTCAAAACTTCAAAATTATTTTAGATTTCGAGAAGTTAACTCATGTATTCGATCAGGATCCCCCACCTTACCAGTCCGTCCATTCGTTGAATAGAGAGTGTCTCTTGACAAATGGATGGATGAAAATAATAAGATCAGATACTACATGTTGGGCAAAAAGTCTAATGAGCTTCAGCGCCAACATAAAGATATCATGACTGTCCGCCAAATATTGGCTCACCTGTAAGAGTTGTTTGGTGAATAGAGTCATGCAGTCAAATATCAGATCACTAAATATTTATTTAAGGCTAAAATGCATGATGGACAGTCAATCCAAGATCATTGTCTGATGATGATCAAGAACTTGGAAGAGCTTGAGAAACTCAGAGTGAAGTTAGATCAGAATCTACAGAATGATATAATTCTGCAATCCTTGATTGATGCATATGGGCAGTTCATCTTGAACTACCATATGCATAAACTTCAGAATACTCTGGTCGAACTTATGAATATGCTGGTTACTATTGAGTTTTTTATGAAAAATTCTAAAGGCTCAGTACTTGCTATGAAATGGACTTCTTCTAAGAGAAAGTTCTTTGGAAAGAAGAAGAAGTCTGTGAAAAGGCAAAAGATGGAAGGTGGAAAGAAAAAGAAGGCAGAGCTGAAAAAGAAGATCGCTGACAAAGAAAAATATTTTCATTATAATACTGACGGCCACTGAAAGCAAAACTGTCCTACATAAATGGCCATCCTAAAGAATAAGAAGGAGATAGATCCTTCTGGAGGTATGCTCATTATTGAATCTAATCTTACGATTTTTTTTGCATCCAGTTGGATGCTTGACTCTGGTTTTAGTGCTCATTTATGCACTTCCATGCAGGGTCTTGAGAATAGCAGGAGGCTGAGGGATGGTGAGATGATCCTATGTGTCGAAAATAGAGCAAGGATTGTTGTTGTGGCCGTGAGAACCTATCCTCTTCAACTACCATCTGATTTAGATTTAGTACTTAGGGATTATTATTATGTGCCTTCTGCAAGTAGGAATTTGATTTCTATTTCATATTTAGCATAAGAAGGCTATGTAATTAATTTTCTTAAGGACCATTGTAATATTATTTATGAAAGAAATAAAATTGCAAGTGGTTTCTATATTAACGATCTCTACCAGTTACATATTAATGTATCTATCTTTAATATTGAGTGAAATGTGAATGCCATAAGATCAAAATGATCCAGGAATAGTCCAAATGATAAGTATCTATGGCACCTAAGACTAAGTCATATAGCAGAAGATAGGTTTAACAAATTGAAGAAAATTAGACTATTGAGTTCATTGACTTTCAAGTAATATCCAATTTGTGAATCATGTCTTCATGAAAAAATGACTAAGCTTCCTTTTGTAGAACATGGGAAAAGGGCCATAGATCTACTTGCCCTAGTTCATACTGATGTGTGTGGCCCATTTGATGTGTTGGCTAGAGGCAACTTTGATTATTTCATAACCTTTACTGATGATTTATCTCGGTATGGGTATGTGTATCTTATGAGTCACAAGTCTGAAGCCTTCAAAAAGTTCAAGAAATTCAGACATGAAATCGAAAAGCAAACTGAAAAATTTATTAAGGTTCTTCGATCAGATCGAGGAGGTGAATACCTTAGTCAAAAATTCTTAGACTATCTTAAGCAAAATGGCATAGTCTCTCAATAGACTCCACCTAAAATACCTCAACTCAATGAGATTTTAGAATGAAGAAACCAGACCCTATTAGATATGGTTCGATCCATGATGAGCTTCACAGACTTTTCTGATTTTTTTGAAGATATAGTCTATTAACTGCTATATATTTACTGAATAAGATTTCCTCTAAAATTGTTCCTACCATACCGTATGAGTGTGGCATGGTAAGAAACCAAGTCTGCATCATCTCAGAATTTGGGATTGTCCGACTCATGTCAAAAGACAATAAGTAGATAAGTTAGATTATAGGTCCTTTAGAGCTCGATTCATAGGATATCCTAAAGAGTTATTAGGATATTATTTCTACATTTCAAAAGACCACAATGTGATTGTGTGTTAGCAAGCCATCTTTCTTGAAAAATAGTTTATTCAAGATAGCAACATTGAAAAGCAGATCAAGCTAGAGGAGAAAGTCTCCTAAGAGCAATGAGCTAAGGATCCTATGAAACCAAATCAAGTTAAGCTAATACAATCACTACCTCCTCCACCTCATAGATCGAAAAGAATTTTTCATCCTCCTGAGAGGTACTTAGGTACTATTTTAGAGGAAGTAGAAAAAATATTCCTCGTAGGTAATGAAGTTCATGGTGATCCCACAACCTATGACGAGGCGATATCGGATATCGACTCTAAAAAATGGTTAGAGGCAATGAAGTCAAAAATTGACTCGATGCACTCAAACCAAGTCTGAACCTTGGTAGATCCACCAGAAGGTATAGTATCTATTAGGTGTAAATGGATCTACAAGAGAAAGATTGGTGTAGATGGGAATGTGGAGATATTCAAAGCTAGATTAATGGCAAAAGATTATAGTCGGTGCAAAGGCATTGACTATCAGGATATCTTTTCGTCAGTAACTATGCTAAAATCCATCCACACATTACTTGTTGTTGTAGCTTATTTCGATTATGAAATATGGCAAATGGACATAAAAATGACGTTCTTAAATGGATATCTTGAGAAAGATATCTATATGGAACAGCTGTTAGGTTTCACATCCAATGATATTGATCGCAAAGCATGCATGCTGCAAAGATCCATATATGGACTTAAGTAAGCATCTCAGAGCTGAAATACTGATTTTAATGATGCGATCAAATTATTTGATTTCATCAAAAATGAGGAGGAACCATGTATTTTTAAAAAGATCAGTGGGAGTGCTATTATCTTCCTCGTACTATACGTGAATGATATCCTCCTTATTGGAAATGATAATCCCATGTTGACCATAGTTAAAATATGGTTATCTAAAGAATTTTTCCTGAAAGATCTAGGAGAAGCATCCTTCATTCTAGGAATCAAAGTCTATAGAGATAGACCGAATAGAATGCTAGGTCTTTCACATAAGATGTACATAGAGGAAGTGCTAAAGAGGTTTAGCATGGAAAACTTCAAGAGAGGATTGGTACCCTTCAGACACGGCATTCATCTCTCGAAGAAAATGTGTCCCAACACACTAGAGCTGATTGAACGCATGAGCAAGATCCCTTATGCTTTAGCAATAGGGAGCCTAATGTATACCATGTTATGTATATGACCTGATATAGCCCATGTTGTGAGTATCACGAGCAAATATCAGTCGAATCCAGGTGAAGAATACTAGACTTCTGTAAAATGTATGCTTAAGTACTTGAAAAGAACTAAGGATATGTTATTAGTTTTTGATAATGGAGAACTCCAAGTCTAGGAGTATACAGACTCGAATTTTATGTTCGATATAGATGATTGAAAGTCGACATCTAGGAGTCTATTTGTGTGTAATGGTGGTGCTGTCAGTTGGAAGAATTTCAAGCAGACAGTGATAGCAGATTCCACCCTGAATGTAGAATATATCGTTGCATCAGAAGCTGTGAAGGAGGCATTCTGGTATAAGAAATTCATCACAAAGATCGGAGTGATGACATCGGATGCCATTCCTCTATACTGCGATAATAATGGCACCATAGCCCTTACTAAGGAGTCGAGGTTTCATCAGAAATCCAAGCACATCGAGCGGCGATACCACCTCATCCGTGATTACCTCAAGAAAGATTACGTCAAGATTAAGAGAGTCGACTCCACATACAATACGGCAGACCCACGCACAAAGCCATTGGGCCAAGATCGAAACCCACCATGAGAAGATGGGACTTAGATTTGTAGCTGATTGGCTTTAAGTCAAGTAGAAGTTTGTTAGATATGTGTGCCTTAAAAGTCAGAATTGGCTGACACCTGTAATACACATCTAAGAACAAAATTATAATTTTGACTATAAATAATAAAATGAACTATTTTCTATCATAATGTGTATTTTTAAGTGTCTATGATACATCCCTTGATTTAATGGTAATGATGGTTCATATTTTCAAGAGTTGAAAATTTAAGACATGAATTTTCATTATTAACTCATAATGATGCTCTTGATCGTAGGATCATTATGAGGATGGTGATTGATCTGGAAGGTCGGTATACGATCACTTCTTTAGGATAGATGAGTCTTGAGTCTACAGTGTAAAGACACCAAAGTGAGAGTATAGGTACTCATTTGAGAATGAGGGCACTGAGCGTGACCACCTCGAGCAATCATCACGAAGTCTACCTTCTCATCGATGACTGGCTCAAAGCTGTAGTGGTGTGTCTGGTTCTTTGGCCTGAGATGCATTGATAATTCATCTTAAGGGTGTTATAGTTTGACTACACCATAACTCGATCTTCTAGTCATTTGGAATTCTGAGGTGTATGTTAGCTATAGCATGTTCATTGTAGGAATTGGATTGCACCGATATATCTACCTTGGTAGAAGAAAAGCAGCCCTATGATGATCATGAGAATCAAGTCCATAAGCCCATGGCCATGGTAGAGTGAAATAATAAAAAGAGTTTCTATCTGGATTTTTCACATTGGACTTAAATCGAATGATTAATTCATATGATAGAAATTAGGATTTGACGATATCACCTTAACCCTAATCTGATCGAGGCTCAAGATAGAGGAACTTAATCACATAGGTAACTACACTGAGAGATTCATTTTTAGTTCTGATGGATTGCCATCATATGCTGCTAGGTATCATTGGTAGATTTTGGAAGCAACTAGAATGATTTGGATGATCAATCATACTAGTTGTCTGAATCAGAAAAATTTTAATCCATCGAAAGATATTTCGATGATATCGATGATAGAGATCGCAACGTATCCCATTACCATACAAAACTGAATCTAACTGGGTCACACAAACAAGGGTTTAGATCTGAATATCATCAATTGGACTAACCCAGTTCAATTGATTTAAATAAGATTCAATTAGGTTCAAGAAAATCATGCTAGCACATGATTGAGTTTAATGTTCTCCTTCAATAATCATTAAAGCTTGTCTCAACAGAGCCAAATATATTTGGACTCACTGACGAACTTTTACTTAGTCTGACTAAATCTTGTCCAGGTCAGAAAAGGGATGTCTTAATTTATAAGATAAATTTGAGACAACACCTGCCATTTTTCATCACCTACTAAATCTTGTCTTTGGACTTTGGTCAAATGTTGACCTTTGACACTGAGGCATCTGCTCATGTGTCATGCACCATAGGAGAGAACATGGGGCTTTGTCTCCCTACTAAAAAGTAGAAAGGGAGGGGGCGCATGCCTAGGGAGGCTTGCGCCCCATGAGGATCACGTCTGGAGTCCCATACAGATGGGACTCCAGGTTGCTTCATGATTTCAAATTAGGTGGTGCCAAGGAGTCCTGTTTGACCAATCTTGGCGCCACCTAAGGAGGTTTATGAGAGACTCTAATCTAATTGGATCAGATAATGTCATCCCATCAATCAAATTTAGATCTGATTGCATAAAGAGCCATGATTGGTCAGGATGATGTGGCACTGTATGGCACAGCAGGATCTATATAAACCTTATCTGCGCCTAGAATTGAGAGCTTCTGCCCTTTGTCCACGTCACAAAGCTTCTCTCCCTGCTTCTCCATGCCACCTTCAGATCCTCTCTCTCCTATCCACATCCAAGAGTTCTTGGGCTTGAGTTTGGTGCGATCCAAGTAAGAGAAAGATGACAAAAAAGGAAGAAGACAGCACTGCTGCAAGAGACAATGGATGATCTTCAAAAGTCATTTTGAAGACCTTCAAGATCAGATCTAGATTTAATTTTTGAAGCATAGATTGAGAAGAAGAAGATCTCTAGATCCTGCCTGAGTGGATACCGGTAGAGGTCAGGCACTTGCGTGGCTACATCCAGAACCTCAGGTAAACATCGGGATCATCATAGGATAATTGGATTATCCAAAATATAGGTATAATTAAATTAGATTTAATTTATTTTTATTTTATTTTATCATATCAATAAGATCATATCTGAAGAGTCTCAGATCTGATTTGAATCTAAGAAAAAAAATTTTTTGAAATATCTCTCTTGATCCAATCAGATCTGAATGAATCTGATCCGAGAAATAGAGTTTTTCTTTCAGTTTGAAGGTGAAATAATTGCAAAACAAGAAAATGGTGGGTTGAACCTCGGTCGAGATGCAAAGAAAAAAAAATCCTAGGATAAATCTAAACGAGTTTAGGGCCATAGAGACAAAAAAAAATATTCAAAAATTGAAAGAGGGCTATGACAAAAGGAGGATTCGGAGTTGGAGTCTGGCATAAAGGGCTTTGGTATACAAACAAAAATGATCTGGGGGAGGAGCGCAGGCTCGACCACTCGACTTGAAAAGCTCCAGCTCATATTTTGAAGGAACCCCATATTGGATCCTTATTAGAAAAAGATCTTCAGAGTACAGAGAACATGAAATGATCTCAGATATGAAGGTCGGACGGGATGCAATCCTAGGATCGGCTCCTCCTCTAGAGGCAGGGTTTTGAGAGTTTAGGTCGAGCGGGCTCCTAGAATCGGTCAACCAGAAAATGTCAAAAGACATTTCGGATCAAACTAAGTTGAGAAAACCCCCTAAAATTGAAAGAAATAGGCTGCAAATTTTTTTGAAAAACCCAAGGAAAAATAGTAAACTTTCTAGAAGAAACCGAAAGAATAAGAAATAAAAGAAAAGCAAGAAAATGTTGAAAGAAAGTTAGGAGACTAACCTAAGTTGGTTGGAGATTTCAAGATGACAGCCGACAGGATGGAAGGCAAATGGAAGAGCTGTTGATGGCTGGTGAAATCATGGAGAAAGATAGAATATGATGCTCGGCCTAGAAGGAAGCGAAGGATAGAGGAGTGGGGAAGAAGAAGATCCAAGCCAAAATAAGAAGTCAGAGGACAAAAAAAAGTTTAAATAGCCAGAGAATCTCAGAAGTGATTATGATTGTAGATCCTCAATGCCCAATCTTCACCTACTGCATGCCCCAGTCATCTTGGTTATGATTGATAGCTGATAGAGTTTTAATGGTGCCTACCTCAAGCTCCACTTCGGGGGGAATTTTGAACATCAAAGTCTTTTCAGATCACTTGACATTAAAAAAACTTTGGCACCAGCCAAAAAAAGCCAAAACCATTTCATCTCCCAAGAGTGGAAAGCTAAAAAGGAACTTCAACACTCGCAATTTTGTACTTTCTTCATTCAAATTTCGAACTTGGGAGTAGGAGGACAAGTATTAGGAATAAAATAGCTCCCATCGAGTCCAATAAGATGTCCGATCTTGGTATGATTTTACCTAGAGTTATGGTTACTATGACCGAACTTCAACCAAGCTATTCTCCTACTCCAACCCAATTCAAGGAGGTAGATCTTCAGCCCATGTATGCTGAACGACCTTCTCAATTGCAACTGTCAACTCTTTTTCAGTAACTGTAGAACCTATCAAAAGCATGATAGACTTTGTTGGAACGAACTTGAGCAGTAAAAGGAGTCTTCATTCAACTAATGCTGATCTTTAGCTTAGGATAGATGACAGGTCTCCATCAAGCATCGAATCCTAGCACAGCCCGACCTTGCCCAACAGTCGACCTTGAAAGTGGCCGAATTCCTTCACCATAAATAGCTGATTTTATTAGCCCCCACATCAGAGGCCCTTGCTGGCCGAGTTCCTCTCCAGCTGAGTTTCTCTTTAGTCAAATCTCTCTACTCTGCTTTATCAATAGCGGACCTTAGCATCTCTGTACCAAGGATCTCGACTATACGAACTTGAGTCAGTAAGGAAACCTCACCATTGATATAAGGCCGAACTTCTTCTAAAGGGTATCTAGGAGTCTATCATCCTTTCCAATCTTTAACCCTCCAAGATAATGATGATGTCCACCTTTTGGCTGACTTTGAAAGCAGCCAAACTTCTAAAAGCAACATCAGCAAGAAGCCCAGGGTCTTAACATTCATCTGTCTCAGCTCCTAGTCAATCTTGGATCTCTATTGTCCTGGCTGAGCTTCTTCAAAGTCTTAGCAGAATCCAATTGCAAGTCTGCTATTAGTTACTTGGAGGTCGACCTTTTAGTTCGGCTAGCCCGACTTTGAGTTTTCCATCCCCAACATGGACTACCTACTACTAAGCACAAACATCTTCAACCTCCCATCCGAACTCCAATAAATAAAATCCAACTACTTAAAAGTTATGATAAATGACTGTCCACTCTTCGTAATAAACTCCACGTGACCTAAATGGCCTATCGATATTCTATTATGGCTATCGCTATCATTTTGTTATGAACTCCATCTATAAAAGAGATCCTCTAGGTACGTTTTCTTCTCTAAGCTCTTCTCTCTGCTCTAAATTCTTCTGAGTACTTCATTCTTATTGGTCAAAGAACTAACTTGATCATCGAAGGATCCTTCTAGAGCCAACTTTGGCTAGGATTTTATTTTACAGATCTCATCAACGACCTCATCTTTTCTAGATTCAGCAAACTACGGCATCCAAACTATTTTCTGCACAAACAATAGCTCTCCTTTTCTCTCGATAAATGATGATCCCGATCATACCTCCACCCTCTCATTTCTTTTCATACCTTCTTCAAACTTTCGAAAGCTATTAAATATAGATATTTGACTTTCAAATCAACGAAGTATCATACTCTATTTGCAGATAATTTATTAGATTTAATTTAATCAGATCCAATGGATCGATTAAGATCTCGAAGTATATTATTTTTTAAAAAATAATAAAAATATTATTTTTAGAAAATAAGTTAGTACATTATTATTTATAAAATTAAAAAAATAATATATTATCTTTTAAAATAATAATAAATTAATATTTTAAAAAATATTATTATTATTTTTATAATATTTTATTTTTAAAAATAATATTTTTTATAAAAATATTTTTACATCTCATCCCTTTTCTATTTTTATTTTTAAAATATTATTTTTTAATTTTTTTAAAATACTACTTTATTATATTTAAAAATAATATCTTGGTTCCACGTGGCATAACTAAAGTCTTCTGAGATGCTGAGATGACAACACAATAATACTCCTCCATAAAGTATTATTTTATAATTATTTTTATAATATTATATTTTATAAATAATATTTTTTTAAAAAAATATTTTTTATCTCTTATTTTTTATCTATTTTTATTTTTAAAATATTATTTTTAAAAAAATTTTAAAATATTATTTTATTATTATTTAAAAATAATATTTTTATTTCATATAGTATAAATAAAATTATCTGAGATGCTGAGATGGCAATACCATAATATTTTTTCATAAAATATTATTATATATATATAATAGATAATAGATATTATTGCTATTTCACATGGTACAACTAAAGTTAGCTGAGATGAGATGGCAATCCGCCTCCATAAAGTATTATATTATATATATAATAGATGAGAATAAATTGATGGGTACCATTGAAATTTTATTTTAGCAAGGAAACACTGCCCCCACCATCCAACCCCTTTCTTTCTTTTTTTTTTTTTTTTTTTTTTTTTTTTGGTAAGAACACCGCTTTCCCCTTTGATTGCTAGAAATATAGTTTTCCTTCCGGCTTCTGCAATCTGATTTCTAAAGATTCTTCCCCTTGGGTAGAAAAATATTATGTTACATGAATTAAAAAAAAATTAAAATGACCGTTAGCAAAGTTATATCAGGTAAATTGAAAGTCCAGAGATAAATCTCAAAAATGATATCCAACACTACATGTATCATATCAATGATAAACCACAAAAATAATTGGGGTTGAGATTTGAAGAGCAAAGTTTATTAAATTTATGCGGCTGATAGGATGATAAATGAAGCTTATAGAACTAAGAAATTTGATTAATATGGCGCATTACTCGTAATGATGCAACTAGTGCAGGGTACGATAACCGTGATGGCCTGGACTAGTAATGCCTTCTTTCATTATCCTTCGCCGTTGCTGACGTGGTGCTGGTGCTGGACGGTGTTTAGTGCCCAAGAGAGAAGCACGAAATCCGGGCGGCGGAAAAATTGGTGAAAATTGAAAAATATCCCAATGGGGCCCCCGCATTATTTAAGTCAGACCAGTTGTCGTCTCTGGCGCCGCAAGTCACGTGGATGGCAGGCGGCCCACGTGGCGTGACGCTGACCTGTGGGGCCCGGGGCCGACCTGTCGCGCACGCTAGCTTTCACTAAAGAAAGAACGCAGGAGGTCATCGCCACGTCAGCGTCCGTTGTCGTCTTTAGTTCCAGTGGGACCAAAGCCCACCGCCCCTCTCCAGTTCCTCCTCCTCGTGGGGCCCGCGGGGCCTGCTTTCCAGCCACGCTTGGTACATGTTTGCTGATCTTGACCAATTGCCGTATGCCACGTGGACAGGCCAGGTGTCTTGGCTTTGGGAAAAGCTAGCATGATGGGAGGTTGAGGTTACGAGTGCCAAACTTTGTGATATATATTTTTCCGTTTCTTTTACGGAACTTTGATGTTTCCACGCTCTTCTAACCCACACTCATTAAAGTTTTGTTATGTGAAAAATACATGATTAGATATTACTGTTTACATGATTCCCGAAACTATGTAATGCTGGCAGACTCCACTTGTCCTCGTCAAGTATACATCGTTACAAATAGAAGTGGTTTACTAGCCTCAGGTAGACGTCTAGCTAGCTGGTATAAGTTCGCAACAAAATATCATTGTGAGCTGGTGCTTTTTTCATGTATATAATTGCTGCACAACATGCTAGGAAGCAATGAGGTGATATAAAAAGCTATATATGAGTTTTATAACTATTTTTTACCAGATCATCGTTTTATGATACAGTTATTCATTTTAAGATTAAATGCTAATTATACGTTTGGAAGCGATTGGCATGATCCAATATATATCAGATTCGTTAACTAATAGTTTGGCCAATGTAATTTTCTTATTGTCTTTTGCTGTTGCTTGGTACTTTATACTATATAAGTTGTAGGCAAGTGATTAATTACTTATGTGGCTTGTTGATCTTTATTTTATAAAATTCTAGTGCTATGTTGCCACTGTCTAGAATTATGAATAATGGCTTATATGTTCGAACAAGCACAAACATTAGTCAAGTAATTGCTTAGCAAGTAAATGTTGTGGGTTTAAACGTTTTATAGCAATGGGAAATATGAAAGTACCTTAAAATTAAAGCAGAGAGCATGTAATATTTCTAAAGGAAAAGCAAGTGTCGATATCAACTTTTAGTATTAAAAAAATATAAACAACAACAAGGTTCCTGTAAGTATTTTTCTCAGATATAAACTAAAATAGCAGTGTTCCAGCCAGTAATATGTGACTGGCTGCCTGCAAAGATTCTGAGTGCCAGTGGAAGTCCAATATAAATATCGACTCCCCCCTCCAATGCCATCCCACCCCACCACGCTTTCCTCCTCCGCCTCCGGTCACTTTCCTCTCCCTTCCACCGGCTTCAGCCTCCGTCTTTTTAAGCTCCTCTTCGCCAACTTTCCTCTTCTTATCTCTCCCATGGCTACCGTCGAGGTGAGCCACTTTCTCTATACTTTTCCCAAATTCAACAAACATGTCTCTATGTCCCTAGACTGGATCACAACTTCACAAGTTTGCATGTTTTCGTTTGCCACAGTTTATTAGCTAACATATATCCGGGTAAATAGACGATGATGCAGATTGGGACCTAGATCTGGCCTCCTAGGAATTGGATTAGATCCGCCAGGTCCAGATAGATTGCCAAATGGCTTCCAAATTTTGAAAGATTAGTCAACGAGATGATCTGTGATAAGTTGTACGGAACCAGTTCCTGGGCTTGAGACAAAGTTGTAGACGAGCTAGTTTTTTTTTTTCTTAATGAAAATGGGTTGTAGACAAGCTAGTTGACAACAAATAAGATAGGAAGTTCTTCAGTTCACCTTCATTCGAAACCACCTTTTATGTGAGAGGAGTAATCAGAGGAACAGCCATATTGATCATGGTTTGGATTATCTGGACTCTAGTCAGATCTATGATCTTGGATTTGGATAGGATACAGATCTGGTTGGAACCATTTAGATCTGAAAGTTCTGAATTTTTAGCTTATTAATAGTTGGGAGACTCGGATATAGGTTCGGGGCCAGGAGTGACTCTGTATATATTCGGTCTGGACAGGGTTCAAATATTTGACAGATCGAGCCTCAGGGTTGATTTTAATCAACAAGCTAGATCCACTGGTGTTCCATGTCATTGTTTGTTTAGTGCTACCTAGCTACTCGTCCGTTCATTTTTCCAGTTTTTTGTCCAATATTTTTTAAGAAAATCTGCTGAAGTGAAATAGACATTCTGGTATTTTGTTTTCTCCAAAAACATATTGTATCATATTTAAATTGCTCTAACATTATATTTTCTTTATATCATATTAGTCTTTAAGTTGGCCAGTCAACATCAACCGTAAGCAAACTCATGGATGCTAGAATTACCGATTTTTGTTCCTACAAAACTAAACCTGATTTAACTTTTTCCTACCATCCTCTATCTACATACGTGCGCGCGCGTGTATGACACTTATATAGATCAATATTTAATATAAATGGAAGATATAGTAATATAAAATATATATTTAATATGTATCAGATGTATTATGTATATTTATTCCTGTTTTTGTTTACGTACTTGTATCCAAGTAAGGGATCTACCACATGCATGTACAGAATCGTAATTATAAGAAAAATTTTGTTGAGGACATGCTAAATCTTTTTGTCTAGCACTAATTATGCCCATAACATAGATATATCTTAGATTAGATGAAGACAATTCAGGGGGATCAGATGTATTTGGACCTAATTTTACTAGCTTGATCCACATTGGAGACACATGGACCTAACCAGTTTGGCGTATGAAAAAAAGGATGGAGAATTCTTTATTTTTCGGTTTTTACAAAGGTGGCGGTTTTGGACATGCAGGTGGAAACAGCTCCGGTCGTCGAGGCTCCGGCAGAAGCCCCGGCCGGACCCGCAGAACCCGAACCAGCTCCGGCACCAACTGCTGAACCGGTTGCCGATGCTGAGCCCGCTGCCCCTGCCGTTGGAGAGTCCAAGGAAGAAGCCCCAGCCGCAGCACCAGAGGAGCCGGCCCCAGAACCACCACCAGCAGAGCCCGAGGAGAAGCCTGTTGAAAAGCCTATTGAAGAACCTGCAGTCGAGGTGCCGGCCGAGGCCGAACCAGCGGCTGAGGAGCCAAAAGAAGAACCAAAGCCAGAGGCAGAACCGGAGGCCCCTGCTCCTCAAGCCGAGAAGCCCGCCGAACCGGACGTCGAGGAGCCGACCGTGGAGGAGCCCAAAGCTGTTGAGGAGGTGGCGACACCAGCAGTGGAGGAGGAGGTGAAGGCCGAGGTGGCGGAGGAGAAGACCGCAGTCTCCGAGTGAATGAGATTAGGCTATGGCTTGTGTGTTTTGTTTGATCGGGAAGTTTAGTTTAAGGTTTTAGGTTTTATTATATCTTAAAATATTCGTTACTTTTAGATAATTAAAAACTAGCTATTATATGGTATTAGAGCTAAGAAGTGGAGGCTATGATCCTACTTATGGGTGTGTTTTACTTATACGTGGATCGGAGTTGGTAATGTGCGTTTGGTGTCAATGGTCTGCTGGATCTATTTTGTAGTCGTTGTTCTTATATGTTTTTGGTGATCGAGTGCCCTGTTTAGGCTATGGGCTTTCTGTTGTATTTATCAATTAAGATTGTCTTAAGATTTTCTTGATATATTATAATGGTGATATGCATACGGTTGCACTAATCTTATACAAGTAAATCCAGTTGCCAAGAATTCCGCAAGCTATATAATATAAAGAAAATAATATTGACACCCCAATATTCACATGCAAAGCTCAGCTTCCGATGCCGACGTAACTTAAAAGTGCTCAGTGGAACCGCTGAGTTTGATTAGCAGAAATAGATTCAATTAGCAACCCCATCCCTGTATAATCCATGTAGATGGATTCTTTTTTTTTTTTTTTTTTGGAAAATGTAGAACTCTTTTAGGGGGAAAGAGAGGGAGAACCATCTGCTCTGATATTATCAGGTTTCAACATTTAGGATCTGCCACCCAACAATCACTCCTAGCCTCCATGCTTTTTGATAGTAATGTAGAATAATTTTCAGTAGATAAGTAAGAAAACCCCCAAACAAGTCAAATAATATTGAGGCACATTTGGTTCTTGACTGATCGAAATTGAAATTAGAATTGAAATCAAAATAGATTGGAATGAAAATTAGAATAGCCATATCTTCTCATATATTTGATTCATGATCGAAATTAAAATTAAGATTGAAATAGAAATTTTGAACCACCGGGTCCCTTCCACTAAGTTTCTCCTAGATTAACTAGAAAAAGAGAGATAGAGAGAGGAAATCTCTCTCTCTCTCGCCCCTCTTCTCAAAATAAGAAAGGAGGGTATCACAAGTGGCTATGGTGCTCGGTCGATGGTAATAACTATGGCATCTGATTGTAAGGCCAGCTATAAGCAGCAGTCAATGGTGGATATTGTGACGGAAATCTGATTGGAATCAAGATTAATTTAAAGCAATGTAGAATAAAATCAGATTGAAATATGAATGCAGACATGAGATCGCATCTCAAAACAGAATCTCTCGTAAATAAGATTAAGATGAAAAATAAAATTAGGAAGATTAGATCTTCACCTTATATGGGTAAATCTTCACCATGATTCAATAATTATAGATGTCTTTACATGTTCTTTTCGAAGCTGCATATGCATCCAACCTCTATAGGTGTCCACATAAGAACGACCTTGGATGCTCTCCGATCCTTGATATTTCTTCTAGAAGAAAAATTAGCACATTGGAATCTTAGATTCAGCCCTCAAACATGAATCAACTCTTAATCTTGATGCAAAAGAAAAGAAGAAATAGATCTCTCTCTCTCTCTCCCTCTCCCTTTTGGCATGTAAGAAAGGAGGTCTGCACCTTTTTGCCTAAGGGATGGGCATGAGAAAGAGAGGAAGAGCCTGAGATAGAGAGAGGGGGCACAGATCTCTATCTGGGCATGGGATCTAAGGCTTATCTCTATCCTCCTGCATTTGAGATTTAAATAGATCAATAAAGTCCTAGTATCTTAAGGCTTTGACTAGTCAAAGCCTTTATATAGAAGGACTCCTTCCTTGGGTTCTCATCTTTGGTGTGCAACCACTTTGGATGCCTCCTCCTTCCCTCCATCATATGGAAACCAGATAAGATGGGCCTCCAACACCTGGATGCCCCTAGGTGTGCCTTGACTAGTCAACTCCTTATCTCATAAGGAATCTAAGTCTCATGGAGATTTGGATTTAACCATATGTTTATTGAAAATTATGTTCCAAAGCCAATTATCAGCATATTGATGGTTGAGCTAATTTTATAAATATATATGATTTATTATGAATAAAAAATTTATTCTAATTTTTCATCATAAGTGTACATCTTTCTTTTACGAACTTCTATATTGTGATAAAATCCTTGGGACTATTTAGAATTAATAAAGAGAGGATTTATCGTTTAGTCCTTAAATATGTTCATGACTAAATAATACGTTGTTATCCAGGATGATAATGTTTATCAAGTGTAGGTCATTATATACCATATAGATTGATTATCCTCTTAACTAAGGAGTATGGAGACACAGGTATGGCATGTAGATGAGATATAGGGACACATCTTCACTAAATGTGATTAACTTCGGAGCATTTTGCTATCAAGATTTATTCTGAAAGGATATGGATATAAGTGTTCCTCTAACCTGAGATCACCATGGTGACTTGCATGTAATTCATTATACTTTGGTGCTGAACTACCTAAATTTTTAATTCAATGATGAAAGATTTTTGGGCATAGTCAAGTACTTGTAAAGTTGGTATATGAGTCAAGATGGAATTGATCAATTCTGATTTCAGAGGATGTGTTGGTGTGAAATTTGGTTGATGCCGGAACTGGCTGGAGCTAAAGAAGTCGAGGTCATCATCGGAACCTATAAAAGAAGTCCAAATCGAAGGAGGGATGGCCCAGACTGGATCCTCTGATGCTTAAGTCAGCCCTTCCGGCCAACATAAATGGAATACTCAGTAAAAAAAGTAGCAGAATATCAAGAAGGAGAAGAGAGCTTAGGAAGAAAAGCATATCTAGAGAATCTTTTATATAGGCAGAGCTTGTAACAAACTGATGGTGACAATCGTAACTGTCTAGTAGTGGGCCGTTTGGAGCCACATGGGATTTGTTACGGATGATGATGTTCGTTGTTGTGATGTACCAGTCTGTTGGAACTTGATAGTTAAAGTTCAGAGGAGGTAGGCGCTGGCGGTGAAGAGCTTTGAGTTTCATCAATCCTAGAGGAGTTCAGGCTCTTTTAGGATCGTATGTGTGTAAGTGGGTTCATGCTGTACGGATAGTTAGATTTGCATAGGCATGGAGGCCTTTCTAGGTGACTAGAGTGAGTTTGATTGAAAGGAGTTCGAAAGTCTTGTGACTAGAGAAATCCTGAAGGAAGTCCACTGGAGGAATCCGGGAGTAGTTCTACTGGAAGGAGATGTCTGACTGAAGGAGCAGAAATTCAAAAATAATTCTATTAGAGAAATTTGAAAGGAGATCTGCTGGAGGAGCAAATATATAAAGATGAGTCCCCTTTCTGCTAATATAAGAAGTTTGGATGGATGGGGGTTGATGGGAAGAAAATTATTTAGTGTCTGGAAGGAGTTTGACTAGAAGGAGGTTGGCTGAAAAATTATGCCTGAAAGGAGTGGAAGGGGATCTGCTCGGAGAGAACCTACTTATTTATTTCTTTAAAGCTTGGCTGCTTTCGAGGCCGTCTGGAGGCTGATATGAAAGAGACAAGGTCCTTTAGCCTGCGTGTTCAAAGTTCTCGATGCAGGAATCTCGAGGTCTACCATCTTAAGTATATTATAGGAGTTCATCCAGAGAGGAGTTCTATTGATCTGATGTTGGTCCAATATCAAACAACTTGGATGGTTTTTTGTTGGAAAAAGATTCAAAGAGCGCTAAGGTTGGCCCAACCAAGCCATAATTAGACCTGTTACTCAGCTGTCTAAAGAAAAAATCCTATTTTTCAGATTAGGTTCGCTCAGATCTAATTTGACCAAGAGGAATATTTCAAAAAATTTTCTCTTAGATCTAAATCAAATCTAACACTTTTCAGATCTAATTTGATGAATCTAATAAAATAAAATAAAATAATTAAATTAGATTTAATTTATATCTTGTTCTTGGGTAATCTTATTATCTTGTGATGATCCTACTGATTGCCTGAGGTTCTGGATGCAGCCACACAATCGCCTGACCTCTATCGATATTCACTTGGATAGGATCTGGAGATCTTCTTCTTCTTAATCTTTTCTCTAAAGATCAGATCTAAATCTGATCTTGAAGATCTTCAAAATAATTTTGAAGATCTAATGTCGTCTCTTGCAGCAGTGCTGCCTTCTTCCTTTCTTGTCGCCTTTCTCTTCCTTGGATCACATCAAACTTGAGCCAAAAGCCTTTTCGGCATGGAGAGAAGAGAGAGGATTAGAGGTAAGCATGGAGGAGAGGGGAGAGGGCTATGTGGCATGGGCAAGGGGAGGCTCTCTCAAACCTAGGCGCAGATAGAGTTTTTATAGACCCTGCTACACCATGCAGTGCCACATCATCCCAGCCAATTACGTCTCTACGTGCAATCAGATCTAAATTTGATTGATGGGATGACATCACCTAATCCAATCAGATGAGAACCCCTCTCAAACATCCTTAGGTGGCGCCAAGACTGATCAAAGTAGAGTCTTTGGCACCACCTTGTTTGATACCATGAAGCAACCTGGAGTCCCATCTATATGGGACTTCAGGCATCATTATCCTTAGGTACATGCCTCCCTAGACATGCACCCCCTCCTTTTCTCTTTCTAGTAAGGGGACAAAGGTCAAATATCTCTCCTATGGATGCATGACACATGGGTAGATGTCTAAGTGTCAAAGATCAACGTTTGACCAAAATCAAAAGACAAGAATTAGCAGGTGATGAAAAATAGCAGGTGTTGTCTCAAATTTATCTCATAAATTAAGATAACCCTTTCTTGACCTGGACAAGCTTCAGTCAGACTAAGTAAAGGTACCTGAGTGAGGCCAAACATATTTGGCTTAGTCGAGATAACTTTTGATGATTGTTAAAGAAGAACATTAGGCTTAATCGTGTGCTAGCATGATTTTCTTAAACCTAATTGAATCTAATTCAAATCAATTGAACTGGGTTAGTCTAATTGATAATATCTAGATCCAAATTCTTATTTGTGTGATTTAGTTAGGTTCAGTTCCATATAGTAATGAGATATGCCGTGATCTCTATCATCGACATCATCGAAACACCTTCCAATGGATCAGAACTTTTCTAATTCAGACAACTAGAATGATCGATCATCCAAATAATTCTAATTGCTCCCAAAATCCACCAGGACACCTAGCAGTATATGGTGGCAATCCATCAGAACTGAAAATGAACCTCTCGATGCAGTTATCTGTGTAATTAAGTTCTTCTATCTTGAGCCCTGATCGGATTAGGGTTAAGGTGAACTTGTCAAACCCTAATATCCATCATATTAATTAATCATTCGATTCAAATCCAACGTAAAAATCTTAATAGAAACTCTTTCTATTATTTCACTCTACCATGGCCATGGGCTTATGGATTTGATTCTTATGATCATCATAGGGCTGCTCCTCATCTACCGAGGTAGATAAATAACCTCTTAGTGCAATCCAATTTCTACAATGAACATACTATAGCCAACATACATCTTAGAATTTCGAATGGATAGGAGACTAAGTCATGGTATAGTCAAATTATAACATCCTTAAGGTAAACTGCCGATGCACCTCAGGTCAAAGAACCAGACACACCACCGCAACTTCGAGATAGTCATCGATGAGAAGGTAGACTTTCTAATGACTGCTCGAGGTGGTCATGCTCAGTGCCCTCGTTCTCTAACGAGTACCTATACTCTTGCTTCAGTGTCTCTACACCATAGAATCAAGACTTATCTACTATAAAGAAGTGATTATATACTAATCTTTCGAATCAATCATCATCCTCATGATGATCCTATGGTCTGGAGCATTTTATGAGTTAATAATGAAAATTCATGTCTTAAATTTTTAACTCTTGAAAATAAGAATTATCATTACAATTAACTTAAAAAATGTATCATAGACACTAAATAGACATTGTGATAGAAAATAACCTATTTTATTATTTATAGTTAAAATTATAATTTTGCTCTTAGAAGTGTATAACAAGTGTCAGCAAATTCTGGCTTCTAGGACACACATATCTAACAAACTCCCACTTGACTTAAAGTCAATTGGCTATAATTTTGAGTCCCATCTTCTCAAGGTGGGCTTCGATCTTCTGCTGGCCTAATGACTTTGTAAGTGGGTCTACCGCATTATCTACAGAGTCGACTCTCTTGACCTCGACGTAATCCTTTTCAAGATAATCGTAGATGAGGTGGTATCGCCACTCGATGTACTTGAATTTTTAGTGAGACCTCAGCTCCTTAGCAAGGGCTATGGCACCATTATTATCGTAGTATAGAGGAATGGATTCTGATGGCATCACTCTGATCTCTGTAGCAAATTTTTTGTACCAGAATGCCTCCTTCGCAGCTTCTGATGCAGCGATGTACTTTGCTTCCATGGTAGAATCTGTTATCACTATCTGCTTGAAACTTTTCTAACTGACAGTACCACCATTATACATAAATATACTCCCAGATGTCGACTTTTGATTATCTACATCGAAAATAAAATCCGAGTCTGTATACCCTTGGACTTGGAGTTCTTCATTACCAAAAACCAACATATCCTTAGTTCTTCTTAAGTACTTAAGGATACATTTCACAGAAGTTCAGTGTTCTTCGTTTGAATTCGATTGATATCTGCTTGTGACACTCACAGCATGGGCTATATCAGATCATGTACATAATATGGCATACATGAGGCTCCCTATTATTGAAGCATAAGGGATCTTGGTTATGCATTCTATCTTCTTAGGTGTGCTAGGGCACATCTTCTTGAAAAGATGAATGCCATGTCTGAATGGTACCAAACCCCTCTTGGAGTTTTCCATGCTAAACCTCTTTAGCACTTCCTCTATATACATCTTCTGTGAAAGTCCTAACATCCTATTCGGTCTATCTCTATAGACCTTAATTTTAGAATAAAGGATGCTTCTCCTAGGTCTTTCATAAAAAGTTCTTTAGATAACCATATTTTAACTATGGTCAACATGAAAATATCATTCCCAATAAGAAAGACATCATCCACGTACAATACCAGGAAGACAATAGTGCTTCCACTGACCTTTTTGAAGACACATGATTCTTCCTCATTTTTGATGAAACCAGTTAATTTGATCACATCATTAAAATGAGTATTTCAGCTCCGAGATGCTTTCTTAAGTCCATATATGGACCTTTGCAGCTTGCATACTTTATGATCAACATCACTGAATGTGAAACCTAGCGGCTGTTCCATACAGATATCTTTCTCAAGGTATCCATTTAAGAATGCCATTTTCACGTCCGTTTGCTATATTTCATAATCGAAATAGATTGCAATAGCAAGCAATGTGTGGATGGATTTTAGTATAACTACTGATGAAAAGATATTCTAATAGTCAATGCCTTCGCATTGACTATAATCTTTTGTTACTAATCTAGCTTTGAATGTCTCCATATTTCCATCTGCATCAATTTTTCTCTTATAGATCCATTTACACCCAATAGGTACTATACCTTCTGGTGGATCTACCAAGGTCCAGACTTGGTTTAAGTGCATCAAATCAATTTTTGACTTCATTGCCTCTAACCATTTCTCAGACTCAATATTCGATATTGCCTCGTCATAGGTTTTAGGATCATCACCATGAACCCCATTACCTACAAGAAATATTTTCTCTACTTATTCTAAAATAGTACCTAAGTACCTCTCAGAAGGATGAAAAATCCTTTTCGATCTACGAGGTGGAGGAGGTAGTGATTATATTGGCTCAGCCTAATTTGATTCCATTTGGTTCTTAACTTGTTGCTCTTATGAGACTTTCTCCTCGAGCTTGATCTACTTTCCAATGCCATCATCTTGAATAAACTATTTTTTAAAAAAGATGGCATGTCGACTTACAATCACATTGTGATCTTCTAAAATATAGAAATAATATCCTAATGACTATTTAGGATATTCTATAAATCAAACTCTAAAGGACCTAAAGTCTAACTTATCCGCTTGTTGTCTTTTGACATGAGCCGGACATCCCAAATTCTGAGATGACTCAGATTTGGTTTCTTACCATGCCATATCTCATACAGTGTGGTAGGAACAATTTTAGAAGGAATCCTATTCAATAAGTATATTGCAGTTAACAAACTATATCCTCAAAGAAAATCAAGAAGGTCTGTGAAGCTTATCATGGATCGGACCATATCTAATATGGTCCGATTCCTCCATTCTAAAATTTTGTTGAGTTGAGCTATTTCAGGTGAAGTCCATTGAGAGATTATGCCATTTTGCTTGAGATAGTCTAGGAATTCCCAACTAAGGTATCTACCTTCTCGATCTGATCGAAGAACCTTAATAGATTTTTCAGTTTGCTTTTCTATTTTATGTCTGAATTTCTTGAACTTTTTAAAAATTTCAGACTTGTATCTCATAAGATATACGTACCCATACCGAGATAAATCATCGATAAAGATTATGAAATAGATAAAGTTGCCTCTAGCCGTCACATCAAATGGACCGCATACATCAATATGTACTAAGGCAAGTAGATCCGTGCCTCTTTCCTCATGTCCTACAAAAGGGAGCTTAGTAATTTTACCATGAAGATAAGATTTACAAATTAGATATGACTCGAAAGTCAATGAACGCAATAGCCTGATTTTCTCCAATTTATTAATTCTATCTTCTACTATATGATAGGTGCCATAGATACCTATCATTTAGACTATCCCTAGGTCATTTTGTTCTTATGGCATTCACATTTTGCTCAATATTAAAAATAGATACATCAATATGTAACTGGTAAAGATCGTTAATAAGGAAACCACTTACAATTTTATTTCATTCATAAAGAATATTTTTAGAACCTTTTATGAAAAGCTCAGTAGTAATCAGTATGTTCATAAGCTTGACCAGAGAATTTTGAAGTTTATGCATATGGTAGTTCATGATGAACTGCCCATATGCGTCAGTCAAGGATTGTAGAATTATATCATTCTATAGATTCAGATCCAACTTTACTCTGAGCTTCTCAAGCTCTTTCAAATCCTTGATCATCATCAGATAATGATCTTGGATTGACTGTCCATCATGTATTTTAGCCTTGAATAGTCATTTAGTGACTTGATACTTGGCTGCACGACTCTGCTCACCAAACATCTCTTGTAGGTGAGCCAATATTTGATGGATAGTCCTGATATCTTCATGTTGGCGCTGAAGCTCATCAGACATTGAGCCTAACATGTAGTATCTAGCTTTGTTATCTTCGTCTGTCGATTTGTCAAGAGATGCTTTCTATTCAATGGATGGATGAGCTGGTAAGATGAGGGGATCCTGATCCAATACATGAGTTAACTTCTCAGAATCCAAAATAATTTTAAAGTTTTGGAGCTAATCCTTGTAATTGGGTCTAGTCAGTCTATAGGTATCTAGGATACGTGCTAGTGGATTGGAGGCAGATATTTTTCTATAGAGAGTCAAAATTTTCAGTTAGATATTATAATTAAGACTTGATCAATTTATTTAAAAATTTTATTTTTAAATAAATTAGCTCCCACTATTTTTTTGGATTTCTACACTTCCTCTGTAGAGATGCAAAAATCTTCATGATTAATGATTTCTAGTGGGTGGTGCGATCCCACCAACTGACTCATCATCTCACCTAATAGTTATTAATGATGGGTTAGCCAATGGGTGAACAACTCTTGTTCAATGATTCTCTAATCATGGTGCACCCAAATTTGATCTCTAATTCATGAATCTCACCATGCTCGGAATATTGATCCACTCCTTAGTTAAGTCAAACCCACCATTTGCACCGATTGGATTCTTAATTAGATCTCTCATCATATCTAAAATATTGAGCTCAATCCATCCTCCAGCCCGTAGCATCCAATGCCTAATAGACATGTGATAGGAACGCGATGCTGTCGTTAAGACACCGTGTTTATCAATTTAATCCAACTTCTTAAAATTATTGAAAATACGTAAATAGTAGTGAGTCGGGTCGAATCCATAGGAAAGATAGTGTTTTTAGATTTAAAATCTTTGATTTTTTTGAGAAGAAAAAGAAAATGATTTGAATTTTGAAATAAAAATTGAAGTCGGAAGATTGAAAATAAAAATTAAAAGATGCAGGAATTTAAATTTGGTACTAAGATCTACTAGTTAGATCTTAGCATCTACTTGCAAAGCAATAATTTAAAGTGCAGAAATTAAATTACAATAAAAAGCAAGAAATTAAAATATAAAAATAAAAATTTTTATTAACTAAAATTTTAAAATTTAAATACATAAAATTTAAAAAGAAAAGATAATAAAATATAGCCTGATCTCTGATCTTGGATCGACATTGGCAGAAAGATGGTGTAGAAGCTCGGCTCTTCTTCTCGGCATCCATTGCTTCGAAGCAGCCTTTAACCCATAACCTGGCTTCGCCCTGTACCAAAGCTTCACCTTGATCGGAGATGTTAATTTCTGATGGCCTGGGGTCCTTTTTATAGAGCTAGGAGGGCTGGATATTTTTTCTAAAGGCAATATGGGACTAATAGCCTTTGTAATCATAAAAATACAAAGAAATTTGAATAAAATTTGAATCAAAATAGCTCTGATACAAATCTGGTAAATCTAATAAAATCCAGCCATTCAACAGAAATCCAACGGTCCAAAAATCATCAAAATTGAATGCAGATAAGCTCAGATCGGGTCGCATTAAATTCTGACCGTTGGATGAGGAAATTTGGCCGCAAATCGCGCTTCGGGAGTCTTCATCACCGCCGGCAGCATTCTAGACCGTCGGATCTTCATCCCGTTGGATCGCACCAGATCGCTTAATAGAATTTGAATCAAGCCTGGAAATCACCACCGCCGTCCGATCATAACCGCAATCAACCACAGCCGTCCGATCGCGCAATTACTATTCCCATGGACCGGATGGACCGGCCGCACCACACACCATAGCCAATCAGTGCTACTGTCACCGAGTGAAATGACCAGATTGCCCTGTGAGCCATGATAAATTTCTATAGACCCTTTAAGGGTCTAGGTCCGCCACGTGGCAATCTCTGATTCACCGGATTTTGCTGAGCTGGCGGTTCACGTCTGGATTGTGGACCGACTGATGGCTTCAATGGCTGAGTCGGCTTGATGGCTTGGCTTGGCTTGGTGGCTCGGCTTGCGGAGCCGGCTAAGCCATTTTCTTTTTTATTTAATTTTTATTTATTTTATATTTTTAAAAATTCATATCTTTTCCATTTTAGCTCTATTTTTCTTGAAATTTATTTTGTTGTGATCAAAAAAATGAGCTCTTTCTATTGATGATAAAATTTTATTTTTTATTTTTTATTATTTTTTTTATTATTTTTTAATTAATTTTTTAATTAATAAAAATATGAATTTTTTTAAAAATTATATATAAATTGATTAATAATTCTTAAAAATTAATATAAATTAATTAATAAATTAATACTTTTATTGATGAATTTATGATGCTTATCACACCCTCCAACTTAAGCTTTGCTCATCCTCGAGTAAAGAAAGAATTTAGTTTTAAATATCTTTTAACTTTAGAGTTTCGAATTTTACCTAAGCAATTTTCAAAATGGCCATTGATATTCAGTAGAGCTTAAATGAGATATATCATTGGGGTATTAATACTTATCAATAGAAAAATTAAGTAAAGAACATTAAATTTTTTGGAACTTTTTCTAAATTATTTCACTTTTATCTCTGATTTGTCTAAACTTTCATATAGGCAGGTATATTACTACTTCCATCCTTCATTTATTAATTTTTATTTTCACATTGCCCACTTTTTGATGCGAATATCATTGCTTACTTAGGCAACGAGATCTGGTTACTTGATGGGAAACCAATATATATATATATATATATATATATATATATATATTTTTTTTTTTTTTTTTTTTTTTTTAACGTTGTACCACTATTGAGTGTCTTAACTTCTTAAGCTTTCTATTTGATCCATGTAGCGAGTCTTGGGCCAATGACTCCCAAACTAGTTGGCTTTAGGGCACTAGGTATAGATTACCCCTCGGGCTTACTAGCTCGAATCAAATAGGCTATGAGTTAAGACTAGCTTTACAACGAGCTTCTTTGTCCTTCCTACCTTTTGATGCGAAACTCAATGCTTGCTTAGGCAAAGAGGCCCGGTTACTCAGTGAGAAATACTTGGAAACTATTTTATTAAAATAATTTTTTATATGAAGAAACGTATAGTTACCCTACACAAGCCTATAAAAAGTAGACTTTTCTTTGATGCTAGTAGAAATAATTACAAATGCTCCAAGAAAATTTTTTTTATGTTCTAGACTTAACTCTTTATTGAATTTTCTTAATACTTGATTTCTCAATATCTCATAGCTTCTCTAATCTGTGTATCAATTTTCTTTTTAAAATGCTTAGTTTAATTCGATTCTTAAGCATAATCAAGTATCTAAATACTAAATACTAACTTTTTTGAGGACTTAAAATTTTAAAAAAAAATTTATTTTTCTCTCCCCCAAACATAATCGATATTGTCCTCAATGGAGAAGAAGAAAAAATAAAGGATGTAATAAAAAAAACATGGAAGAATACACCTAACTCAGTATATATATATATATATTTTTTTTTTTGGTCCA
>QRFJ01004173.1:49395-91442 GCA_006176705.1 Cocos nucifera | reverse complement strand
TAGGCAGCTTACTTCGACTCGAATGCTTCTCTGTTAGCATTAATGGCATCCTTCCATCGTCTCCGTTACCTAGCCATTTGTTGGCCCTCCGTGATCTAAGAGTGGATTAACAATCGAGCTACCCATGCCACTAGGTACGTCATATGGTTATGCGCTAGTCCACGTCAAGTTTAAAGAGACCTAAAGATCAACTTTCTAGAAAAGATTAAGCTCTCAGGTCTTCCACTATTGTGATGTGCGGGGCCCTTCTCGGGATGATTGTCTCGAGATCAGCAGCTGGTATTAGTTGCACTGAAAAGATGCACTCATGTCATAATATATGATGGCATGGGCTGAGAGGAGGATTAGAGCTCAATATTCTGTGATATACGAGAGACCCATTAGGAATCCATCTATGCGAATGGTGGTGTGCTGACTCTATAAGGAGTGGACCAATACTCCAACACTCGGTGAGATCTCATGATTAGAGACGAAGTCTGGATGCCCCTGTATTAGGATCATTGAACTAAAGAGTTGTTCATCATTAGCTACCTATCACCATACTTAGGTGAGGTGATTTGAGTCAGTGGTGGGCTGCCCATCACACTGATTAGTCAATCATGGTAGAATTTGCATCCTCTATAGAGAGGTGTAGGGATCAGAAAATAGTAGGAGTCCTTAATTTGTTTAAAATCAAATTCCCTAAATTAAGATGGTTCAGTCATTAATTATAAATCTAAACTAGAAACACACTTGATCTAATAGAACTAAGAAGAGAATTGTCTCAATCCACAGTCGTACCTGGATCACCATAGATTGACCGACCTAATTACAAGGTGATTGGCTTATGGGAACTTCAAATTATTTTGAAGGTTTGAGAAGTTGACACATGTATGGCATCGGATCTCCCATCTTATCCACGGCTCGTCGATTGAACTAGAGCGTACTCTTTGACAGGACTGCGATGAGATACATAAGGCTATATACCTACAGGTCTGGGCTCGATGCTGTGAATGTATCTTCAGTGCACATGAAGATATCAGAGTCCCGCAATGTTGGCTCACCATGCAAGAGTTCAATTGTTGTGAACAAGTCGCACGCCAATATCAAGTCACTAAAGATATTTAAGCTAAATTACATGATGGCAATTAGGTCAAGTCTTGTCTGATTGATGATCAAGAACTTTTGAAGAGCTTGAGAAGCTCTCGGTGTAGTTATTCTTAATACTTCCTACAATCCTGGACTGTAGAAGGTGCGTTTTCATCATGAATACTATGAATAAACTTCAAAATATTTGGCCGAGTGTGCTGATCTGCTGCTCTCACCCTCGCTCTTCTTACTGAAATTCTATTAGTTAGTACTTCTATTGGAACGAACTTTTCCAAGAGAATTTTTTGGCAAAAGAGGGTCTGTATGAAATAAATAGGTGAAAGAAATAAGAGGCCAGAAGCTGAAGAGAAAGCCACTAACAAGAAAAGTATTTTCTTGATAAATACTGATGGCACTGAAGCAGAATGTCCTACTGTTACCCTACCCTTGAGAATAAGAAGAGATAGTCGCCTTCTGGAGGTTGCTTGTCTTAGATGATCCAACCATTACGATTCTTGATCTTAGTTAGGTCGGTTGACTTAGTGTTCAGTGCTCATGTTGCACTCCATGCGGATCTTGAGGATGACGCAGGAGGGAGGGAATGGTGACGATACTCCTCGCATTCAAAATAGGAGCAAAGGTTGCTGTGTGGCGCTCGGGAACCTACACCTCTGACGTCGTCTGCTTTAGTTTAGTTACTTATAGATTATTACTTGTGCCTGCTGCAGCCAAGAATTTGATTTGTTTATGTTTAGCACCAAGCATGTGAAATTAGTTTTCTTAAGAGACGTGTAATTTATGGAAAGAAATAAAAAATTATAAGTGATTTCGCCCATTACAATCTTCATGGAGGAACCAATCCCACCGCTGCATCCTTATCTCCACTGACAGCTTTTCCCCAAAGTACACTCAAAACACTGTCCGGACGACCGCACTCCTTCACCTCAACTCGCTACAGGCGTCAACCCTTATAACATTAGGGACAGGTGCATACAGACTTTCCACGTTGCCTGAGGCCCCCTACACTAGATGAACTCCTGTAGTAGTACTTGGCTTTCGGTGCGACATTCGTCGATATATAGCGGTCTCACTAGTTCACATATGATGTATTCTATCTTTTAATATCGAGCAATATGAATGCGATAAGATCAAATGACAGGGAATGTCCAACGATAGGTATCTATGGCACTAAGCGTACGTCAGTATAGCAGAAGAAGGTATTAATAAATGAAGAATAATTGGGGCTAATTTTTCCATTGACTATTCGGTCTATCAATTATATGAATCATGCTTTTATGGTTGAAATGATCTAGCTACCATCTATGTAGGACAGTGGGGAAAGGGCTATGCGAACTAAGCTTACCTAGTGCATACTATGTGTTGTGTGACCTTTTGATGTGCGGTAGAGGCAACTCTTGATACTTCATAAATTTACGATGATTTATCTGTACTGAATGTGTATCTTATAAGGACATAAATCTGAAGCTTGAAAAATCTCTAGGAATTCAGAATAAAGTTAAAAAAGCAAACTAAAAAATCTTAGACCTTCCGTCAGATCGAGGAGGTGAGATATCTTATCAAACATTTCCATAGACATACCGAAGCAAAGGCTAGTCTCTCATGGACTCACTCTCATGCCTTCAACTCAACGGAGATCAGAAGGGGAATCGGACCCTAGTATGGTTCCAATCCAGATGAGCTTTAGACTCTCTGATTGTCTCTTCATAGGACATGTCTATTAACTGCTTATATTTTACTGAAGGATCGCTTTAAAATGTCTACCATTATTGTGATGAGATATTGCTGGTAAGAAACAGTTGACGTCAATCTCCGTAATTTGGGGTTGTTCAGCCATGTCAATACAACAAGCAAACAAGTTAGCGTATAGTCCTTTAGAGCTTCAATTCATAGTATTCCAACGTATGTCATCGCATATATTTCTACATGCAAAAGACTATCATTATGAATTGTTATCGGCCTCCATCTTTCTAAAATAGTTTATTCAAGATGGTGGCATTGGAAGCACAATCACTTGAGCGAGAACCACTAGTACGATCCTATGACCAAACAGTGTTGACCAATCGACTATCACTACTCCCCTCAGTAGATCATCGAAGAATTTTCCACCCCCTGAGAGGTCTAGGATACTACTTCAGAGAAAATAGAGGAAAATGTTCCTCATGATAATAGGGTCTCAATGGTATGATCCCAAACGTATTGTTGAGATGAATTAGTGTGTGGTCATCTCAACTTGAGAAATGGTTAAGCAATGAAGTTAGAAATTGAGCTTGATGTGCTTCAAAACTATGTTTGGGACCTTGGGTCCACGTCAAAAGGTATCATTACTATTGGATGTAAAAGGGTACAAGATCTGAGATTTGGTGCAGATGAAATTTGGCAGACACAAGTAGTTAGTCGCAAGTATGTCTAGCTGAAGGAACTGACTATTCAGGATACTTCTTCACCAGTAGCCAGTAAATTCATCCACACATTGTATATTATTGCAGTCTATTCGATTATGAATATGATAAATGGGATGTGGAAAATGCATTTCTTTAAAGAATTCCTTGTGGAAGATATCTATATGGAACAGCCACTAGGATTCCACACTCCAGTGATGTTGATCACAAAGTTATGCGAAGCTGCAAACATCATAGTATGGTACTTATAAGCAAGCATCTCCGAGCCTGATACTGCTCTTTAATTTTGTGATTGAAGGAATATATATTATACGGACCAGGCAAAGTTCAGATGTGATCAGATCAGATAGATAATTTTCAAAAATTTTTTTCTTTTTATTTTTTGATGGTCCTATCCGAGATACTAGATATTTTATAGCAGAGAGATCTGATGAATTATGATTTTTTAAATAAATACACAATAAAAATCTATGATAATGTGAAATCAAAATAATTACAATCTTATATGGGTAATCCTATTATCCTTTCACTCTGTCTAACTCTTCTTGAGCTTGATGGACCTGTAATACAGTGGAAGGTATCTGATTAGCATCGCAGATGGCCTGGCCGTCTACCGATTATTCGTGTGACTAGATCTAGCCGATCTTTCTTACTTCTTATCATGTCTTCCAGAGATCATATATATAAATCTTAGAGGATCTCAGATTATTTTCGAACTCCTTTGAGAGTCTATTAGCAGTCGTCCCTTTGCTAGCGCATGTGTGCCATGCGACTTCTAGTTTGCACATCACTTTCCTCTTGATCTGTATCGCACAACCGAAACTCAAAAACTCTTTTGAGTGGACGAGGATGGAGAGGGAATGAAGAGAGAGATGGGTGTGAGTGCATGGAGTGAGAGATCGAGAAGGCAGGCTACTTGGCCATAGGGATTTGGCGGAATTTCAAACTTTTCAGCGTCACAATCTGGTTTGGGCCGCATGCGCAGGAAATTTGGAGTCTTATTATACTCGTCATGTATCCAATTCTCTCTATCCCACCCATCAAAACTCTTTATGAATCAATTAAATCTGATTCCGGGGTGGGACATAGAGTCTGATCTCCTTAGAGGCCTAGACACGCTGCGGCTCTCAATATGTTTCGCCAGTGATCCTCACTTATAGAGCTATAGTGTGTTAGATATCATGGCTCCCGCTCGAGTGTGAGCATTAGTGTGTCGCTCACTTTGGGCAGATCGCCAAGCGGTGGCATGCACCTCTCCTTGCCAGGTTTGCAGAGGGGACAGGCCCCACCAGCTCTCCAATAGGTGTAATGTGGTCAATAAGCTCCAAGTCAAATGGTCACATTTGTATCAGTCAGATAGGTACTTTGACCAAAGTCAAAGAATAAGAAAGTGGCAGGACAAAAAAATGGCAGGTAACTGTCTTACAAATAGACAACCTTTTCTGACTTGGACAACCTCCAACATCAGACCATGAGCCTCTGATTGAGCACCAACTCGCTTCTGCCTTTTCAGTATAGGACAACTAATTTATGACTCGCAAAAAGGAAGACCACTTAGGTTCATCGAGTGCTTAGCACGATTTCTGAACTAATAGAATCTCATTTTAATCAATTCGTCAGTTCTCCTCTCCGCATATGTATGGATCTTCAAACACGCTCTGACAGAGCCATACCATTGGCTCTTTCGCACAATACGCCTTGATCCTCCGTTCGAGCCTGTATGAGCAGTATAATCTACTGAATATGGTCGCCTGCATGTGGTGGTATGCCTCTGTTGCGCCGCTCGACTAATCCGCGCACGCCTGCTCGTTTCGCACTGTCGAGCACTCGTGGGACACCTGTGTACTACTCTTGCCACTTAGCACCGAACACCTTTGAGCTGGGAGGTAATCCCCAGTCTAGTATCGTTCTTATATGGTACATTGGACAGTATGTCATTGATTCTATCCCATCAACTCATCGAAACTGCTTTTCGATAGATCAGAAACTCTTCTATTCGAGATGTCACCGACACTGCTCCCACTCTCGCTCTCTCTAGTGTGTAGATCTCATATGCTAGTGTACTATCGCTGTATAATCGTGATCTGATGCACTTGCGCTCGTCTAGTGTGTGTAGTATATAGTGTCAGCTACTTGTGTGATAGTTCTTCTATCTTGGCCCCGATCAGATTAGGGTTAAACCTAGTTTTGTCATATTGAGTAACATTCGATTCGAGTCGTGTGAAAAATCATAATAGAAAACTCTTCTATTATCACTCTGCCATGGCCAGACTTCTAGTTGATTCATCATGATTATCATAGGACTGCTCCTTACCACGAGGTTAGATAGATTCCTCTTAATGCCATTCCAGTTCTACAATGAAAACATTGCTTTTTTATAGCCAAAAAACCAAATTACCCAAAAACCTCAAGGAGGGTTCCATTATGGCTACTAGATCGAGTAATGTGTAGTTCAAATATAACACCATCAGGTGATTGCTGATGCATCTCAGGTCAAAGAACCAGACACACCACAAGTTGATCGCTGTCTAGGTCCGAATATATGTCGATACTCCTACCTCATCTTAGGGAAAATGCTCAAGACTCTCAAGCTAGGTAGTCGTCGTAGATCATCGAGCGCACGCCAGCTAGTCCCCCTGACTCCCGCTAGCGCACCTCGTCTAGTCGCAGCATCGAGTCTCAGTTCATCCTGCGAGATGCCACGCGCATCAGGATCCTGTACTGACTCTCGGACTCGACCTTGATGGACTCTTATCTCATATTGGTCATGGCCCCGGTCAATTAAGCGCGTTGGTCAATGCTCAGTGCCCTCTTCTCTAATGAGTACTTTACTCTCGCTCTGTGTCTCTCCACACCGTAGAACTCAAAGACTCTCTACTAAAAAGAAGCGATTGACACCAATCTTAGATCAATTCACATCCTGTACTGTATTGACTATGTCGGGAGATTTTGCATGATCGCGCTCTTAATAGTGCTTCCCGCGTGACGCCTGTAAATTCTCTAGACTCTCTGCATATTGAAATCTCAATATTCCTCAATGCCATTAACTAGTGGGTGAAACTGTCAGCGAACTGTCGATGTATACCAAGCTCATAGTATTTCTCTTGAATATAAACGTGTGTTCTATAGAACTCAAAATTACAATTTCTGTCCCTAACGCAGGTGACGATTACAAGTGATCAGCCAAAGTTGCTGGCTTTCTAGGCATATAATATCTAACAATCTTCCACTTATTCGTAAAGCTAATTGTCTACAAGTCTCAGTGCTTCGGATCTCTCCGACACTCTCTCTCCGGTATAATCGAAGTACACTGCATTATGAGGCTCTCAATTATCCTGGTGTGTGTGTGTGTTGGCTCCGCGCTCTCGTGCTCTGAGATATAGATATGTGCTGGGTGACGCTCCCTGTGTGATAAGACGCGAAGTTGATGGTTGGATTATCGTTAGCTGATCGTACCTCTCGGTGGTGATAGTTTCTGGTGAGACCTCGGCTACTTATTCAGCGACAAGGCATATCATGCAGACGATTGTATGGCATATATATGTTGCAGACACTGCGCTCCACTGTGGCTCGCTAGAATAATATACAGCGTATCAGCTCGCTCCTCCTCACGCTGAATATATCGCAACAGCGCTCAACTCCGCATTTTCTGTTAGTGTGGATAAGAACTCTGCTATCATCGTAGACCTCCAACTCTTCCAGCTGACACTGGTGGACCGTGATCCTGCTAGGAGTGTATCAGATTAATCCGCAGCTACCATTTACGCCTGGTATCGAAATCGATAGATAGATATCCTGGACTTGGAGTTCTCCATTACCAAGATCAACATCCATAATCCTTAGTTTCTTCTTATTAGGTATACATTTCAACAGAAGTCCAGTATCTTCACTGGATTTGACTGATATCTGCTTTGTATACACTCACAGCATCGGGCCTATTATCAGGTCCGTGTACATAGCATGGCATACATGAGACTCCCTATTGGCAGAAGCATAGTGAGGGATCTTGCTCATTGCGTTCTATTTCCTCAGGGTGTAGGGGCATCATTTCTTGGAAGATTGAATACCATGTCTGAAGGGTATTAATCCCCTGTTGAGTTCATAGTCTAACCTTTTTAGTACTTTCTCTATGTACATCTTTTGTGAAAGTCCATGCATCCTATTCGGATCCTATCCTATAGACCTTTAATTCTAGAATAAAGAATGCTTCGCTAGGTCGTTCATTGGGAGAATTCTTTGAGAACATAATTTGACTGTTTGTCATCTGGGACATCATTTCCAATAGAGGATGTCATCCATGTACAATATGAGGAAGACAACAGCGCTCCGCCACTGACTCTTTTGAACAACATGATTCCTCTTCATTTTTGAATGAAACCAAATGTTTTATCATATATTGAACGAGTGTTCCAGCTTCGAGATGTTGCTTAAGTCTATATATGGACTTCGTAGCTGCAAACACTTGTGATCAGTATCAACTGGATGTGATAACCGGTTCCATATAAGATGACTTCGTCAAGATATCGTTTAAGGAAACGAACCATTTTTACGTTCATTGCATATTTCATAATCGAAATAGGCTGCAACGGCAAGCAATGTGTGGATGGATTTTAGCATAGCCACTGGGGAAAAGAGTATCCTGATAGTCAATGCCTTCCACTGACTATAACATTTTGCACTAGTCTAAGGTCTTGAAATGGTCTCCACATTTTCATCTGCACAATCTTTCTCTTGAAGATCCATTTTACACCCAATAGGTACTATACTTCTGGTAGATTCACCAAGGTCCAGACTTGTTTGAGGGCATCGAGTTCAATTCTGACTGCATTGCCTTTACGTGCATTTTTCGACTTGATATATGATATCGGTCTCGTTATAGTTTGGTTCATTCACATTGAGCACCATGCCTATGAGGAACGTTTGCTTACTTCTCTTGAAATAATTACTAAGTATCTCTCAAGAGGATGAACTCTTTTTGATCTACGAGGTGGAGAGGTGTGTTTTATTTGGCTCAACCTGATTGTCCAATTGGTTCTAGCAGTTGATGGTGAGACTTTCTCATCAAGCTTGATTTGCTTCATGCGCTATCTTGAATAAAATTTTTCAAGAAAATTGGTTCACATTGTGGGTCTTTCTGGAAATGTAGAATAGTTCCTAATGATTTTAGGATATTTATGAATCGAGCTTTGAAGGACCTAAACTCTAATTTGTCTGTGTTTCTTTTGACCATGAGTCGGACAACCAATTTGAGGATGACTGACTGGTTTCTATTACGTGCCATATTTCATACGTTGATGGTAGGAAGATTTTAGAGGGAACCCTATTCAGTAGATAAATTGAAGTTACAATGAGTATCCCAAAAAAATCAGGAGGTCTGTGAAGCTCATCATGGATCGAACCATATCCAATAGGTCGATTTCTCCATTCTGAAACCGTTGAGTTGAGGTGTTCCTGGTGGATCCATGAGAGACTATGCCATTTTTCTTGATAGTCTAGGAATTCTTGATAAGGTATTCACTCCTCGATCTGATCGAAGACTTAATGGGTTTTCCAGTTTATTTTTCTACTTCATGTTGAATTCTTTGAACTTTTCAAAAGCTTCAGACTTGTGTCTCATAAGATACACATACCCATACCTAGATAGATCATCGGTAAAGGTAATGAAGTAGATAAAATTGCCTCTAGCCGGCACATCAAATGGGCCGCACACATCAGTATGTACTAGGGCAAGGAGATCTGTGGCCCTCTCCCCATGTCCACAAAAGGAAGTTTGGTCATTTTGCCCTAAGACAGATTCAAGTTGGATATGACAAGTCAATGGAATAGCCCATTTTTCTCCAATTTGTTGATCCTATCTCTGCTATATGACCTAATCTCAGGTGCCATAGATCTATCGTTTGGACTATCCCTAGTCGTTTGGCATTCATTTTGCTCGATAGTTAGAATAGGTACATCAATATGTAGCTGATAAAGACCATTAATAAGAAAACCATTTGCAATTTTATTTCTTTCATAAAGAATGTTACAATGGTCCTTAAAGAAGGTGATCACATAACCTTCTTGTGCTAAGCATGAAACAGAAATCAAATTCTACTAGCTGCGGCACATAATAACAGTCTTTCAAACTAAGTCTAAACCAGATGGTAATCGAAGAGGGTATGTTTCCACGGCTACTGCGCAACTCTTGCTCCATTATCGATGCAGGATCATGTCTCCATCCTCAGCCTCCTGCTATCCTCAAGACCTGCATGAAGTGCACAGATGACACTAGAACCAAGTCAAGCACCCAACTGGATGCAGAAGAAATCGTAAGGTTAGACTCAATAACGAGCATACCTCCAGAAGGACCTCCTTCTTGTTCTCAGGGTGGCCAGGTAAGTAGGGGTTTGTTCCATGGCCGTCGCTTTGCAATGAAACATTTCTTGCATCGGCTTTCTTGTTCTGCTTCTTCTTCTTTGTTCCTTCCACCTTCTGCTTTTTTGCAGACTTCTTTTTCTTCATAAGACTTTTTTTGAAGAAGTCCTTCATAGCAAGCTGAGCCTTTAAACTTTCATAGAAAGTCAGTGATACCAGCATGTTCTTATTTGGCCAAGATTTTAAGTTTTGATGTGGTAATTCATGATGAATTGCCATATGCATCAATCAAGGTGGATAATATCATTCTGCGTCAGCTAACTTCATACGAGCTTCTCAAGCTCTCATGTCCTGATCTTGTCAGCAGTGATTTGGATGACGCCTCAGCATCTTGCCTTAAAAATATTTCATGACTTGATATTTGCTGCGGACTTGTTCACCAAACATCTCCTGTAGGTGAGCCAATTTTGGCGAGCAGTCCCGATATCTCATGTTGGCCTGGAGTCAAGATATCGAGCCAACATGTATTCTGCCTTATTATCTTCACTATCCATTTTTAGAGACGCTCTCTGTTCAATAGATGCGGCTAGTAAGGTGAGGGTCTGTCCAGTACATGGGTCTTTGATCCAAATTATTTTGTAGTTTGAGCCAATCTTATAATTGGGCGTTTTTGGTCTAGATACGTGCCAATGGGTGGTGCGATATTTTCTATAAGAGTCACGTTCTAGTTAGATATGTAATTATGACGACAATTTATTTAGATTTATTATAAACAATTAGCTTCATATTTTCGGTCCCTACACTCCTTTGTGAGATGCAAAATCTCCATATTAATGTTTTAGTGGGTGGTGTGGTCTCACAACCGACTGTCCCTACTAATGTTATTGGTGATGGTTAGCCATGAGTGACAACCTTGTCAATGATCTCTAATCATAACCAAACTTGTCCAATCATGAATCTCATGTATAGATATTGATCATTTAGTTAAGTTAGACCCACCTTTGCAGACTGGTTCTATTGGTCTCTCACGTATCCAATATTGAGCCCAATATCCTCCAGCCCATAGCATCCAATGCCTAATAGACATGGTTGCATCTTCCCGGCAACTGAGCCACTGTATCCAGCGAGAACAATCAACCCCAAAAAGGGCCCGCACATCTACAATGGTGGAAGACCTCAGACTTAATCTTTTCTTAGGAAGAATTTATTAGGTCTCATTAAACTAGACTTGAAGTCATAACAATTATGACTAACCTAGTGGCATGGGGTTAGCTCAATTATTGACCACCTCAATCAGAACTGGTCATAGAATGCCAGGTAAGTGAGACAGGTGGAAGGAATATGCCATTAACTACAAGACGCATTCAGATCGAGTAGCTTCCAATTAAAAACAGTCGGTCGTGCCAAACTTACCTTAGACACCAAATTGTTGAGCCAGAACCAATTGGGTTAGCCTACAATCCAGACTCTAACCTCTGAGCCTAATTAGGTCTTGCTTGATCGTGACTCGATCTTGACCCAGACTTAATCCTATTAGGCTGGTCAATTTAAGCATTGTTGATCCCATCTAACCAACTCTTGATTCGGTTTGATCAACCGCTTAGACCTAATTGAGCTACCCAAGCCGAACCCAGTATTATGAATATGTCTTAGATCTAAAATTCTCAATTTTAGACCTAATTGATATTCCATAATCTTAATTTTTAATTAAGTAGGGTTCATAAACAAAATATGCACAATAAATCCTAGGGTTTCAGGATCTAGGATTTTGCAGAAAGTAAGTTTTGGGTTTCTGATTAAGGACGAACACGCAGCACCCCTACACATCATAAGAACACCCCATCGAATGGGAAGAGAGGGCCTTTAAATCCTTCTTCATTCTTATGACCGGACGGCCAAGAGGAACGCCTTAATCAGGAACATGCAATACTATAAAATAGTTTTAGATCTATATCATATATCTCATATACAAATTAGATCTAATCATGGCATATTTTGCATACATCTCATGTATCGAATCATGCATGTTTTCATTTCTAAATTATTTCATAATAATCTAAAAAATTAGATTTAAATTGATCTAATCAAAATAAATTCTAATCTAGATAATTATGTAGAACTATTCTACAACTAGTCTAGACATGCATCTATCATATCTCATATGATATTTAAAATTAAATAATTTTTATTTGCTATTTTTCAAATGTTATTATAACCATTATAATATCAAAAAATAGTAAATAAATAGATCTAAAATATGATTTAATCAGATTAAATCAAAAACATGCAAGACTATTCTATAGAACTATTCTATTTTAGAACTAGTCATGCATATTTTCTAATCTTAGATCCAAATCATTTAATTTTAATTTTTTCTAATTTTAGATCTGATCACATCTCATGTGACATCTAAAATCACTTATTTTTTAATTAAAATAAATTTAAAATTAGATCTAAACACTTTTAGAACCTCGGCTCTGATACCAGTTGAAGGAAAATCCTGATTTTCTCGGATCAGGTTCGTTCAGATCTGATCAGATCAAGAGATATATTTCAAAAATTTTCTCTTTGATCCTAATCAGATCTGAGATATTTTAGATCTAATTATTATTATTTTATAAATAAAATAAAATCTAGATAAATTAAATCAAATTTAATTTACCTTGATATGGGTAATCCTATTACCCATTGATGATCCTATATGCAGCGGAAGGTTCTGGATCTTGCCACGCAAGTGCCTGGCCTCTACCGGTATCCACTCAGGCTAGATCTAGAGATCTTCTTCTTCTCTATCACATCTCCAAAAATCAGATATGGATCTGATCTGGAGGATCTTCAAAACTCCTTTTGAAGATCAGCAGTCGTCCTTTGCAGCAGTGCAGCCTTCTAGCTTTCATCGCCTTTCTTTGATCTGGATCGCACCAACCAAGCTCCAAAACTCTTTTGGACATGGAGAGGAGAGGGAGAAGGTGGGTTTGGCATGGAGGAAGAGGGGAGAGGCAGCCTTGGGGCATGGGGTTTGAATTTCTCTAACTTTTCATCACAATCTGAGTTGGGCGTAGGGTCTTATTTATAGACTGTCTGTGATCCAACTTCTCTTCTTCCCAACCAATCACAACTCTTTGTGAAATCAGATCTAAATCTGATTGGTGGGAATAGAGTCCCCTGGATTCCTCCTTAGAGGGTGCCTAAGACTAGTCAAAGTTGGTTCTTAGGAGAACTCTAATTGGAATCCAAAAAGGAGATGGAGTCCTTGTCCAACAGGGACTCCTAGGCGCCTCCAACTTGGGCACACGCCAAGGGTGGCGTGCGCCCTCTTCCTTGCCAGGTTCTGGCAGGGGGACAGGCCCCCACCAGCTCTCCAATAGGTGCGTGACATGTGATCAAAAGTCAAAGTGTCAATGGTCAACATTTGACCAGTCAAAGGTAGACTTTTGACCAAAGTCAAAGAACAAGAAATGGCAGGTGACCAAAAATGGTAGGTAATGTCTTACAAAATAAGACAACCTTTTTTGACTTGGACAACCTCCAGTCAGACCATATGAAGGCCTCTGATTGAGCACAAACTCTTTGGCTCAGTCAGGACAACTAATTTATGATAGCAAAAGAAGAACGTTAGGTTCAATCGAGTGCTAGCACGATTTTCCTTGAACCTAATTGAATCTCATTTAGATCAATTGAACTAGATCAGTTCAATTGATGATCACCAGATTCAAACCCTTATTTGTGTGACCCAGTTAGGTTCAGTTCTGTATGGTAATGGGATATGTCATGATCTCTATCATCGACATCATCGAAACTCCTTTCGATGGATCAGAACTCTTCTGATTCGAACAGCTAGAATGATCGATCATCTAAATCATTCTAATTGCTCCCAAAATCCACCAGTGACACCTAGCAGTATATGGTGGCAACCCATCAGAGCTGAATGCAAACCTCTTGGTGCAGCTACCTGTGTGATTAAGTTCTTCTATCTTGAGCCCCGATCAGATTAGGGTTAGGGTGAACTCGTCAAACCCTAGTTTCTATCATATGATGTAATCATTCGATTCGAGTCCGATGTGAAAATCTAAATAGAAACTCTTTCTATTATTTCACTCTTGCCATGGCCATGGACTTCTGGACTTGATTCTCATGATTATCATAGGGCTACTCCTCTACCACCGAGGTAGATAGATTCCATCTTGATGCAATCCAGTTCCTACAATGAACATGCTATAGCCAACATACACCTCAGGGTTCCATATGGCTAGGAGACCGAGTAATGGTGTAGTCAAACTATAACACCCTCAAGGTGAACTATCGATGCATCTCAGGTCAAAGAACCAGACACACCACTGCAGCATCGAGTCAGTCATTGACGAGAAGGTAGACTTCCTAATGACTACTCGAGGTGGTCACGCTCAGTGCCCTCATTCTCTAACGAGTACCTATACTCTCGCTTCGGTGTCTCCACATCGTAGACTCAAGACTCATCTACTAAAGAGAAGCGATTGTACACCAACCTTCTAGATCAATCACCATCCTCGTGATGATCCTATGGTCGGAAGCATTTTATGAGTTAATAATGATTATTCATGTCTTAAATTTTCAACTCTTGAAAATATGAATTATCATTACATTAACTCAAAGGATGTATCACAGACACTAAATACACATATGTGATAGAAAATAACCCATTTTATTGATATTAGTCAAAATTATAATTTTGCCCCTAGAAGTGTATTACAAGTGTCAGCCAATTCTAGCTTCTAGGGCATATATATCTAACAGTGATCAAATTATTTGATTTCATCAAGAATGAGGAGGAACCATGTAATTTCAAAAAGGTTAGTGGGAGCGCTATTGTCTTCCTCGTATTGTACGTAGATGATATACTTCTTATTGAAAATAATATTTTCATGTTGACCACAGTTAAAATGTGGTTATCTAAAGAATTCTCTATGAAAGACCTAGAAGAAGCATCCTTCATTTTAGAAATTAAGATATATAGAGATAGACCAAATAGGATGCTAGATCATTTACAGAAGATGTACATAGAGGAAGTGCTAAAGAGGTTTAGCATGAAAAACTTCAAGAGGGGATTGGTACCATTCAGACATGGCATTAATCTCTCTAAGAAATGTGTCCTAACACACCTGAGGAGATTGAATGCACGAGGAAGATCTCTTATGCTTCAGCAATAGGGAGCCTCATGTATGCCATGTTATGTACACGACCTGATGTAGCCCATGTTGTAAGTATTACGAGTAGATATCAGTCGAATCTAGGTGAAGAACACTGGATTTCTGTGAAATGTATCCTTAAGTACTTAAGAAGAACTAAGGATATGACATTGGTCTTTGTTAATGGAGAACTCCAAGTCTAGGGATATACAGACTTGGATTTTATGTCCGATATAGCTAATCAAAAGTCGACATCTGAGAGTCTGTTTGTGTGTAATGGTGGTGCTGTCAGTTGGAAGAGTTTCAAGTGGACAGTGATAGCAGATTCCATCATAGAAGTAAAGAACATCGCTACGTCAGAAGCTACGAAGGAGGCATTTTGGTACATGAAGTTCACTACTGAGATCGGAGTGATGCCATCGGATGCTATTCCTTTATACTACGATAATAATGATGCCATAGCCCTTGCTAAGGAGCCGAGGTCTCACCAGAAATTCAAGCACATTGAGCGGCGATACCACCTCATTGGCGATTATCTTTAGAAAGGTTACGTCAAGGTCAAGAGAGTCGACTCCGCAGATAATACCGTAGACCCACTTATAAAGCCATTGGGCCAGTAGAAGATCGAATCCAACGTTGAGAAGATGGAACTTAGCCAATTGGCTTTAGGTCAAGTGGAAGTTTGTTAGATATGTGTGCCCTAGAAGCCAGATTGATTGACACTTGTAATAAACTTCTAAGGGCAAAATTATAATTTTAGTTATATATAACAAAATAGATTATTTTCTATCATAGTGTATATATGAAAGTGTCTGTGATACATCCCTTGAGTTAATGGTAATAATAGTTCATATTTTCAAGAGTTAAAAATTTAAGATATGAATTCTCATTATTAACTTATAAAATGCTTTCGACCATAGGATCATCATGAGGATGGTGATTTATCTGAAAGGTTGGTGTACGATTGCTTTTTTTTTGGATAGATAAGTCTTAAGTCTATGGTGTAGAGACACCGAAGTGAGAGTACAGATACTCATTAGAGAACGAGGGCACTGAGCGTGACCACCTTGAGCAGTCATGAGGAAGTCTACCTTCTCGTCGATGATTGGCTCGAAGCTGCAGTAGTGTGTCTGGTTCTTTGACCTGAGGTGCATCGACAATTCACCTTAAGGGTGTTGTAGTTTGATTACACCATAACTCAATCTCCTAGCCATTCGGAATTTTGAGGTGTATGTTGGCTATAGCATGTTCATTATAGGAATTGGATTAGACCAATAGGGGATCTATCTACCTCGGCAGATGAGAAGCAGTCCTATGATGATCATGAGAATCAAGTCCATAAGTCCATGACCATGGCAGAGTGAAATAATAGAAAGAGTTTCTATTAAGATTTTTACATTGGACTTGAATCAAATGATTAATTCATATGCAGAAATTAGGGTTTGACGAGATCACCTTAACCCTAATCCGGTCGGAGCTCAAGATAGAGGAACTTAATCACATAGGTAACTGCACTGAGAGGTTTGCTTTCAATTTTGATGGATCACCACCATATGCTGCTAGGTGTCACTGGTTGATTTTGGGAGCAATTAGAATGATTTGGAGGATCGATCATACTAGTTGTCTGAATTAGAAAAGTTCTGATCCATCGGAAGGTGTTTCGATGATGTCAATAATAGAGATCGCAACATATCCCATTACCATATAGAACTGAATCTAATTAAATCACACAAACAAGGGTTTGGATCTAGATGTCATCAATTGGACTAATTCAGTTCAATTAATTTGAATAAGATTCAATTAGGTTCAAGGAAATCATGCTAGCGCATGATTGAGCCTAATGTTCTCCTTTAATAATCATTAAAGTTTGTCTCGACTGAGCCAAATATGTTTGGTCTCACTCAGGAATCTTTACTTAGTCTGATTGGAGCTTGTCCAAGCTAGAAAAGAGTTTTCTTAATTTATGAGATAAATTTGAGACAACACCAGCCATTTTTCATCACCTGCTAAATCTTATCTTCGGACATTGGTCAAATGTTGACCCTAGATACTTAGACATTTGCCCATATGTCATGCTCCCATAGGAGAGAACCTAGAAACTTATCCTTCTGCTAAAATGTAGATAGGAAGAGGGTGCATGCCTAGGAAGGCGTGCGCTCCATGAGGATAAAAGATGGAGTTCCATACATATGGGACTCTTGGTTGCTTCAGGGGATTAAACTATGTGGCACCAAGAAGTCTTGTTTGACCCAATCTTGGCACCACCTTAGGAGGGTTTTGAGGGTCTCTCATCTAATTTGATCAGATGATGTCGTCCTACCAATCAGATTTAGATTTGATTGTACAAAGGGCCGTGATTGGCTGGGATGATGTGGCACTGCATGATGCAGCAGGGTCTATATAAATCCTGTTTGCGCCTAAAATTTAATTCTTTTGCCTTTAGCCCACACCACATAGCCCCTCTCCCTCCTTCTCTATGCTATCCTCTGATCCTCTCTCTCCTCTCCATGCCCAAGGGACTTTGGGCATGAAGAAGGTGCGATCTAAGCAAGTGAAAGGTGCCATGAAAGGAAGAAGGCAGCGCTGCTGCAAGAGACAACGGTTGTTCTTGAAAAGTCATTTTGAAGACCTTCAAGATCAGATCCAGATTTGATTTTTAGAGGATTGATTGAGAAGGAGAAGATCTTCAGATCCTGCCCAAGTAGATACTGATAGAGGCTAGGCACTTGCGTGGCTACATCCAGAACCTCAGGCAAGCATCAGGATCATCACAGGATAATTGGATTATCCAAAACAAAGGTATAATTAAATTAGATTTAATTTTTATCTTTATTTTTTTTATTATCAAATCAATAAGATTAGATATGAGGAGTCTCATATCTGATTAGGATCTTAGAGAAAATTTTTTTTGAAATATCCCTCCTGATACAATCAGATCTGAATGAATCTAATCTGGAAAATAGATTTTTTCCTTCAGTAGTATCACGAGTTGAGAAGTTGCAAGGTATTATCATATAATTACCTTGTGCAGCAACTACTTGCTTCCTCCTTGGCCTGTTCAAGTCTAGGGTGGCAATGTATTAAAGATAGTTTCTCTTCCAATGCCCTTGCTTCTTACAAAAGAAGCACTCCACGTGGCTCTAGTCAGGCTTGTGCTTCTTGGTCTGATCCTGTGTAGACGTCCCAGCATGGAGCTGCACCTTCTCATTTTTCCTTTTCTTATTGTTCTTTGCTTTCTTAAAGGATCAACCAGAAGAAGACCCTCCTACAACATTCACTGACCACTTTTGGAGTTAGTAATCCTTCTCAAAGTTCTACAGCAATCCCAATAACCCATGATAGTTCACTGCAGGCTTTGTCATTCTGAAATGAGTAAAAAAAGAAAGCAAGGACTTGGGCATTGAATTTAGGATTGCATCCTTGCCGAGTTGCTCATGTAGAAAAAACACCTAGCTTACTCAAGCATTCAATCATTTCGGTCATATACAATACATGATCAGTGACTGATGCTCCATCCCTCATACGAGCGTTGAAAATGGCACAACTAGTCTTATGCATTTCAACATCGTCAGGCATGCTAAAGGAGTTGTTCAACATTTGAAGCATCTCCTCGGGCTGGGCATTATCAATCCTATGGCTAAACTCATCATTCATTGCTTCCAGCATGATGCACCGAATGGTGGTGCAATCATTGAGCCACTTCTAGTAAGTGTCTTGGACTACTCTTCTAGCGTTCGAAGCTGGCTCCTTAGGTGTCGTATCAGTCAATACATATAAGATCTATTCATGCTCTAGGATGATCTTCAACTTTTGATACGAGCTATTGAAGTTGGGTTCCATAAGTTTGTCATGGTCCAACAACGACCAGAGTGACAGGATGAAGGAAAATCTCATTTTCCATCGTAGGATCGTGCAGATATGATCTGATCTGGGGCTGATTTTTCTAAAAATTTCTAAATGATCCAATCAGATCTAAGAGTTCTTAGATCTGATCATGATGATCTGATATTAAAAATTAAAATAAAATTAAATCAAATTTAATTTCTTACCTTGTTTGGATAATCTGATTATCCTATGATGATCCTGATCTTTCTTGAGGTTTTGAAAAGAGCCACACATGTGCCTAGCCTCTATCGGTATCCACTGAGATAGGATCTGGACATCTTCTCCTTATGAATCTTTTCTCCAATGATCAAATCTGAATCTAATCTAAAGAACCTTCAAAATAACTTCTGAAGGTAGCTTGTCCGTCTCATGACAACCGTCACGTAGATGCTAAACTCTTCATAAATTTTGATTGGATCTTCTTCTCTGATTTATGCCCAACTGTTAGCATGTAGAAGAACGAAAGAGAGTGGATTAGAGGGGGCATGGAAGATGGAAGTGGTGATAGCCTTTTCGGCGAAAAATAAAACTTGCGTTGAAGTGCCTTAGTGCGAGAAGGATTTTATATCAAATACCTTGCACCATCTAGACTCCTAAGTGATCAAGCAACTTATTTGCTTGATTACTTAGGACTCCAATCTAAAAACTCACATTGCCAACCTAATCTTTATCTAGTTTGGTCACCCAAAACTCCTCCCAAGTTGGCATGAAGAAAGGATAAGGAGGAGTCCATGGTGCATGGGACTCCTCCCTTCAAGAGTTTGATCCAAATCAAACTCTATTAGGAACCCAATCTTGGCACCACTAAAAATCATGAAATTAGGCTCACCCAAAGTATGACTCCAGCCCAATCACATATCTAGAAATTAGAGCAAAATTATTTCCAAAGAATTTTCTAGAATCCTCTGATTAGGTGACCCTCAGTTCTCTTAATTAGGTCGACTTTTGACCTTAGTCCAATTTCACCATGAATGGATTTAATTTCTACAATTAATCTAACCTTGATAGATTCCTATCAGATAAAATTAAATCCATTCAAGATACATGAATGAGTCAAATTAAATTTAACTCAATTACGATAAATCAGAAAGATTACAAAAGGAGAAAGTTAGGCTCAATTGTGTGCTAGCACGATTACCTTGAACCTGATTGGATCTTATCCAAATTAATCGAATTGGGTTAGCTTAATTGATGACATCTAGACCCAAACTTTTGTTTGTGTGATCTAGTTAGGTTTAGTTCTATATGGTAATGAGATATGTCGTGATCTTTATCATTGCATCATCGAAACACCTTTCGATGGACCAAAACTTTTTTGATTCATACAATTAGAATGATCGATCATCAAAATTATTCTAATTGCTCCCAAAATCTACTAGTGATACCTAGCAGTACATGGTGGCAATCCATCATAACAGTTATCTATGTGATTGAGTTCTTCTATCTTAAGCCCCAATAGGATTAAGGTTAAGGTGAACTCGTCAAACCCAACATTCGTCATATGAATTAATCATTCGATTCGAGTCCAATATGAAATCTTAATAGAAATTCTTTCTATTATCTTCACTCTGCCATGGCCATGGGCTTAAGAACTCAATCTCATGATTATCATTGGGCTACCCTTCATCTACTGAGGTAGATAGATCCACTATTTGTACAATCCAATTTCTACAATGAACATGCTATAGCCAACATGCACCTCTGGATTCTGAATAGCTAGGAGATCGAGTTATGGTGTAATTAAACTATAACACCCTCAAGATGAACTGTCGATGCACCTCAGGTTAAAGAATTAGACACACCACTATAGCATCGAGCCAATCATCGATGAGAAGCTAGATTTCATTATGACTGCTTGAGGTGATCATGCTCAATGCCCTCGTTCTCTAATGAATATCTATACTCTTGCTCTGGTGTCTCCATACCGTAGACTCAAGACACATCTATCCTAAGAAAGTGATCGTAAACCAACCTTTAGGATCGATCATCTTTCTCGTGATGATCTTACAGTCGAAAGTAATTTATGAGTTAATTATAAGAATTTATGTCTTAAATTTTTAACTCTTGAAAATATGACCTATCATTATCATTAACTCAAAGGTTGTATCACAGACTCTTTAAATACATACTATAATAAAAAATAATTATTTTATTAATTTATAGTCAAAATTATAAAATTATTCTTCAAATTATATTACAAGTGCTAGCCAATCTGGCTTCTAGAGCACATATTTAACAAACTCCCGCTTGATCTAAACCTAATTGGCTACAAATCTAAGTCCCATCTTCTCAAGATGGGCTTCGATCTTCTGCTGGCTCAATGGCTTTGTCAACAGGTCAACCGCATTATTTACAGTGTCGACTCTCTTGACCTCGACGTATCCCTTCTCGAGATAATCGTGGATGAGGTGGTATCGCCGCTTGATATGCTTGGATTTTTGGTGAGACCTCAGCTCCTTAGCTAGGGCTATGGTGCCATTGTTGTCATAATATAGAGAGATGGCATCTGATGGCATCACTCCAAGCTCTGCGGCGAACTTCTTATACCAGAATGCCTTGTTTGCAACCTCTGATGCAGTGATGTACTCTGCTTTCATGGTGGAGTCTACTATCATAGTTTGCTTGGAACTCTTTCAACTGACAGCTCCACCATTACAAATAAATAGACTTCTAGATGTCGACTTTCGATCATCTATGTCAGACATAAAATCCAAGTCTGCATACACTTGGACCTGGAGTTCTCCATTACTAAAAATTAGAAACATATCCTTAGTCCTTCTCGAGTACTTAAGGATACATTTCATAGAAGTCCAGTACTCTTCACCTGGATTTGACAGATACCTGCTCGCGACACTCACAGCATGGGCAATATCAGGTCGTATACATAGCATGGCATACATGAGACTCCCTATTGCCAAAGCATAAGAGATCTTGCTCATGCATTCAATCTCCTTAGGTGTGCTAAGGCATATCTTCTTGGAGAGATGAATGCCATGTCTGAAGGGCACTAATCTCCTCTTGGAGTTTTCCATGCTAAACCTTTTTAGCACCTCCTTTATGTACATCTTTTGTGAGTAACCCAGCATCCTATTCGGTCTATCTCTATAGATCTTAATTCTTAGAATAAAGGATGCCTCTCCTAGATCTTTAATAGAGAACTCCTTAGACAACCACATTTTGACTATAGTCAACGTGAAAATATCATTCCCAATTAGGAGGATGTCATCTACGTATAGTACAAGAAAGACAACAGTGCTCCCACTAATCTTTTTGAAAATACTGGGCTCGTCCTCATTCTTGATGAATCCAAATGATTTGATTACATCATTGAATTGAGCATTCTAGCTTTGAGATACTTGCTTAAGTCTATATATGGACCTTTACAGCTTGCATACCTTGTGATCATTATCACTGGATGTGAAATCTAGCGGCTATTTCATATAAATATCTTCCTCAAGATATCCATTTAAGAATGCCATTTTCATGTCCATCTACTATATTTCATAATCAAAATAGACTGCAACAGCAAGTAATGTACTGATGGATTTGAGCATGGCTACTGACGAAAAAGTATTCTGATAATCAATGCCTTCGCGTTGACTATACCCTTTTGCTACAAACCTTGCTTTGAATGTGTCTACATTCCCATCGACACCTATCTTTCTCTTGAAGATTTATTTACACCCAATAGGTACCATACCTTTAGATGAATCTATCAAGGTCCAGACTTGGTTCAAATGTATTGAGTAAATATCTGACCTCATTGCCTCTAACCATTTCTTGGAGTCGATATTTGATATTGCCTCATCATAGATTTTAGGATCATCATCATGAATCCTATTTTCTATGAGGAATATTTTCTCTCTGTCTTCTGATATAGTACCTAAGTACCTTTTAGGAGGATTAAAAATTCTTATTGATCTATGAGGTGGAGGAGGTAGTGTTTGGGTTGGCTCAATCTGATTGGGTTCCATAGGTTCTTTAACTCATTTCTCATCAGAGACTTTCTCCTCAAGTCTAATCTATCTTTCGATACCACCATCTAGAATAAACTATTTTTTAAGAAAGATGGCGTGTCGACTCACAATCATATTATGATCTTCTAAGAGATAGAAATAATATCCTAATGACTCTTTAGGATATCCAATAAATTAAGCTCTAAAAGATCTAGACTCTAATTTGTCCGTCTATTGTCTCCTGACATAGGCCAGACAATCCCAAATTCTGAGATGACTCAGACTTAGTTTCTTACCATGTCAAATCTCATACGGTGTGGTAGGAATGGTCTTAGAAAAAACCCTATTTAGTAAATATATAGCGGTCATCAGACTATGTCGCCAAAGAAATGCAAGAAGGTTCATGAAACTCATCATGAATTGGACCATATCTAATAGGTTCTGGTTTCTCCATTCTGAAATTCCGTTAAGTTGAGATAGTCCAGGTGGAGTCCATTGAGAGACTATACCATTATTCTTAAGATAGTCTAGAAATTCTCGACTAAGATATTCGTCTTCTCGATCTGATCGAAGAATCTTAATGGATTTTTTTATTTGCTTTTCTACTTCGAGTCTAAATTTTTTGAGCTTTTTAAAAGCTTCAGACTTATATCGCATCAAATACACATACTCATCCCAAGATAAATCATCGATAAAGATGATGAAGTAGATATAATTTTTTCTGACTGACACAACAAATGGGCTGCATACATCAGTATGTACTAGGGCAAGTAGGTCTGTGGCACTTTTCCCATATCCTATAAAAGGGAGCTTGGTCATTTTGCCATGAAGGTATGATTCACAAATCGGATATGACTCGAAAGTCAATGGACTTAATAGCCAGAATTTCTCCAATTTGTTAATCCTATCTTCAGCTATTTGACATAGTCTAAGATGCCAAAGATACCTATCATTTAGACGATCCCTAGATTTCTTTGATCCTATGGCAATCATGTTTTGCTCGATATTAAAAATAGAAACATCAATATATATCTAATAGAGACCATTTATAAGAAAACCACTTACAATTTTATTTCTTTTAAAAAGATTATTATAATGATCTTTAAGAAAACTAATTATATAGCCTTCCTATGCTAAATATGAAATAAAAATCAAATTCCTACTTGCTGCAGGCACATAAAAATAGTTCCTAAGAACAAAATCTAATCTAGTTGGTAATCGAATAGGATAGGTTTCTACAGCCATAGTAGCAACTATTGCTCCATTCTTGATGCATAGAATTATCTCACAATCTCTTAGCCTCCTGCTCTCCTCACGACCCTGCATGGAAGTGCACAAGTAAGCACTAGAACCAGAGTTAAGCACCCAACTAATGCAGAAGAAATCATAAGGTTAGATTGTATAATGAACATACCTCCAAAAGGATTTGCCTTCTTCTTATTCTTCAGGCTGGCTAGGTAAAGAGGGCAGTTCCGCTTCTAGTGGCCATCAGTGTTATAATGAAAATATTTTTCTTTGTCGGCCTTCTTCTTTGGCTCTACCTTCTTCTTCTTCCCACCATCCACCTTCTACTTTTTCATGGACTTCTTATTTCCAAAAAAAATTATTTTGAAAGAAGTCCACTCCATAACAAGTACTGAGCTTTTAGAATCTTTCATAGAAAGCTCAGCAGTAACCAGCATGTTCATAAGCTCAGCCAAGGCATTCTGAAGTTTATGCATATGATAGTTCATGATGAACTATCCATACGCATCAGTCAAGAACTAAAGAATTATATCAATATGCAGATCCTGATCTAACTTGACACCGAGCTTCTCAAGCTCTTCTAAGTCCTTGATCATCATCAGACAATGATCTTGGATCGACTGTCCATCACGCATCTGAGCCTTAAACAATCTCTTAGTGACTTGATATTTGGCTATGCAACTCTGTTCACCAAACAACTCTTGCAGGTAAGCCAATATTTGGTAGCTAGTCTTAATGTCTTCATATTGGTGCTGGAGCTCATCAGACATCGAGCCCAACAAGTAATACCTTGCTTTGCTATCTTCATCTGTCCACTTCTCAAGAGAGACTCTCTAATCAGCGGATGGATGGGTTGGTAAAGTGAAAGGATCCTGCTCCAACACATGAGTAAACTTTTCAAAATCCAAAATAATTTTGAAGTTCCACAGCCAATTCTTGTAGTTGGGTCTAGTTAGTCTATGGGTGTCCAGGATATGGGCAAATAGATTGGATGTAGATATTTTCTTATAGAGAGTCAAAGTTTCTAGTTAGATTTTTAAATTAGACTTAATCAATTTATTTAAAAATTTAATTTTTAAATAAACTAGGCTCTCATTTTTTTACTCGGATCCAGATGCTCTCTTGGTATAGATGTAAAAATCTTCATGATTATAGATTTCTAGTGGAGGGTGCAGTCCCACCGACTGATTCATCACCTCGCCTAATAGTTATTGGTGATGGATTAATCAATGAGTGGACAACTCTTGTCCAATGATTCTCTAATCATAATCCAAACTTAGTTTCTAATTCATGATTCTCATCGTATCTAGAATATTGATCCACTCCTTAGTTAAGTCAGACCCACCATTTGCATGAATTGGATTTCTGATTGGATCCCTCACCATATCCAAAATATTGAGCCCAACCCATCCTCCAACCCGTAGCATCCAATGCCTAAAAAATATGGTTGCATCTTTTCGGTGCAACTGAGCCACTATAACTAGTCAAGAATAATCAACCTCAAAAAGAGCTCGTACATCTACAATGGTAGAAGACCTTAGACTCAATATTTTGTTAGGAAGATTTAATTTAGGTCTCTTTAAACTTGACTTGACCTAGTCATAACAATTATGACTAACCTCATGGCATGGGGTGGCTCAAATTGTTAGCCACCTCAAATCAGAACTGGGTCGATACAAATAGCCAGGTAAGTGAGACAGGTGGAAGGAATATGCCATTAACTCGATAAGAATGCATTCAGGTCAAGTTGCTTCCAATTAAAAACCAGTCGATCGTATCTGCCAGACTTATCTTAGATACCAAATTATCGAATCAGAACCAATTAGGTTAGCCTACAATCTAGGCTCGAACCATGCAGCCAAATTAAGTCTTGACTTGATTGAGTCACATCTCAATGTGATTCGATCATGATCCAGACTTAATCCTATTAGGTTGGTCAAATCTAAGCTTTCTTTGATCCCACCTAACCAACTCTTGATTCAGTTTGATCAACTACTAGACCTAATTGAGCTACCCAAGCCCGAACCCAATTTTATGAATATATCTTAGATCTAAAAATTTTAAATTTTTAGATCTAATTAATTTTATAATCTTAATTTTTAATTATGTTTTGGGTTCACGAACAAAATATGTAACAAAATTCTAGGATTTCAGGATCTAGGATTTTGTAGAAAAACAAGTTCTGATTTCTGATTAAGGATGAATGCGCAGCACCCCTACATATCATAAGAACACCCATCGAAAGAAAGGAGAAGGCCTTTAAATCCTACTTTATTCTTGTGATCGAATGGCCAAGGGGAATGCCTTAATCAGAAATATGATTTCTACAACAAAACTAGTTAGATCTAAGTCATATATCGCATATACAATTAATGATTGAACTTATACATATTTTGCATACATCTCATGTATTATAATTAAATTAAACATGTATGCTTTCAGATCTAATATATCATGTATAATATCTAAAAAATAGAATTTAAATTTGATCACATCAAATAAAACTATTCTAGATATTTTATAGAACTATTCTATAACTAGTCTAAGCATGAATCTTTCATATCTCATATGAATAAATTAAAACTCTATTTTTTATTTTCTAGATCTTATTATAATAATTATAACTTTAAAAAAATAAAAATTAAATAGATCTAAAATTACTTTTAATCAAATTAAAAATATGATTATGCTAAACTACACATAGAACTATTTTATACCTAATCTAGTCATGCATCTCAGACATTATAGATCTAAATTATTTAATTTTAATTTTCTAATTTTAAATCTAATCATATATGATGTGATAATTAAAATCATTTAATATCAGATCATAAATAAAAATTAAATCATACCTAAAATAGATCTAAAGAATAGCAAACCTGGCTCTGATACGAGTTGAAGAAAAATCTCATTTTCCATCGTAGGATTGCGCAGATCTAATCAGATCTAGGATGGATTTTTTTAAAATTCCTAAATGATAAAATTTGATATAAGAGTTCTTAGATCTAATCATGATGATCTAATATTAAAAATTAAAATTAAATTAAATTAGATTTAATTTCTTGCCTTGTTTGGATAATTTGATTATCCTGTGATGATCCTAAACTTTTTTGAGGCTCTAGAGGAAGCCACGCATGCGCCTAGCCTCTACCAATATTCACTCAAGTAGGATCTAGATGGTTTCTCCTCATAAATCTTTTCTCTAAAGATCAAATCTAAATCTAATATGAAGAACCTTCAAAATAACCTCTGAAGGCAGCTTGTCCGTCTCACGAATACCATCGCGTAGATGCTGAACTCTTCATAAATTTTGATTGGATCTTCTTCTCTGATTTGTTCCCAACTTTTGGCATGTAAAAGAAGAGGAGAGAGAGGATCAAAGGGGGCATGGAAGATGGAAAGGGCGATAGCCTTTTTGGTGAAAAAAAAAAACTTGCATTGAAGTGCCTCAGCATGAGAAGGATTTTATATCAAATACCTTACGCCATCTAGACTCCAAAGTGATCAAGCAACTTATTTGCTTGATTGCTTTGGACTCCAATCTAATAACTCACATTTCCAACCTGATATTTATCAGGTTTGGTCACCCAAAACTCCTCCCAAGTTGGCATGAAGAAAGGATAAGGAGGAGTTCATGGCGCATGGGACTCCTCCCTTCAAGAGTTTGATCCAAATCAAACTCGATTAGAAACCCAATCTAGGCATCATTGAAAATCATGAAATTGGGCTCACCCAAAGTACGACTCGAGCCTAATCACATGTCCAAAAATTAGAGCAAAATTATTTCTAAAGAATTTTTTAGAAGCCTTTGATCAGGTGACCCTCAGTTCTCTCAATTAGGTCAACTTTTGACCCTAGTCCAATTTTACCATGAATGGATTTACTTTCTACAATTAATCTAATCTAGATAGATTCCAATTAGATGAAATTAAATCCACTCAAGATACAAGAATGAGTCAAATCAAATTTAACTCAGTTGTGATGAATCAGAAAGATTACAAAAGGAGAAAGTCAGGCTCAATCATGTGCTAGCACGATTACCTTGAACCTGATTGGATCTTATCCAAATCAATCGAACTGGGTTAGCTCAATTGATGACATCCAGATCCAAACCTTTATTTGTGTGACCTAGTTAGATTCAATTTTATATGGTAATGAGATATGTCGTGATCTCTATCATCAATATAATCGAAATAACTTTTGATGGACCAGAACTTTTCTGATTCATACAACTAGAATGATCGATCATCAAAATCATTATAATTGCTCCCAAAATCCACGAATGATCCTAGAAGTATATGGTGGCAACCCATTAGAATTGAAAGTGAACCTCTCAGTATAGTTACCTATGTGATTGGATTCTTCTATCTTGAGTCTCGATAGGATTAGGGTTAAGGTGAACTCATCAAATCAAACATCCATCATATGAATTAATCATTCGATTCGAGTCCAATGTGAAACCCTAATAGAAACATTTTCTATCATCTTCACTCTATCATAGCCATGGGCTTAAGGACTCAATCTCATGATTATCATTGGGCTACTCCTCATCTACCGAGGTAGATATATCTCCTATTGGTACAATCCAATTTCTACAATGAACATGCTATAGCCAACATACATCTCAGGATTTCAAATGACTAGGAGACTGAGTTATGGTGCAGTCAAACTATAACACTCTCAAGATGAACTGTTGATACACCTTAGGTGAAAGAACCAAATACACCACTGTAGCATCAAGCCAGTCATCGACGAGAAGGTAGACTTCCTTATGACTGCTCAAGGTGGTCATGCTCAGTGCCCTCATTCTCTAATGAGTATCTGTACTCTCGCTCTAGTGTCTCCATACTATAGACTCAAGACACATCTATTCAAAGAAAGTGATCGTACACCAACCATCCGGATCGATCACCATCCCCATGATGATCCTATAGTCAGGAGCAATTTATGAGTTAATTATGAGAATTCATGTCTTAAATTTTCAACTCTTGAAAATATGAACTGTCATTATCATTAACTCAAAGGATGTATCATAGATACTTTAAATACACACTATGATAGAAAATAATCTTTTTATTAATTTATAGTCAAAATTATAAAATTGCCCTTAGAGGTGTATTACAAGTGTCAGCTAATCTGGCTTCTAGGGCACATATCTAACATAGAATAGTGGCCATTTCTGCACAAAAGAAAAACCATAGACCTAATTAGTATATGAATTATTTTCTCTAAAGATTTGGACTTTAGTCAAAGGTTCTCCCACGATTTTGTTCGAATCGATAGCCTCTACCTTCAATTCAAGGAATTATTCCTAATTTCTTAGTGCGTATTAGAATCTACATAGACTACACATGAGCCCAACTTTGGTTGGTCAACCCGTGTGCACCTATGGATAGTTCATAACCAATTATTTCACTAAACAGCTTTTAGTAATTTAATTTTTTCTCTGAAAATCTAATCAGTAGGCTTTAGCCTCCATTGAAAAGATCCAGTTAGGTCCAACTATTAACATGACCATATTTGGTGCATCAAATCAATAAATGATCAGACCCAACTTTGGTCGGCCAACCTAACCACCATTAGAAAGACACGATCAAATTATCATATTTTGAATGATAATTTTATTAGTCAATAAGCACTAGATTTTTGGACCTCTAATGATTATTAAACCAATGGTCCTATTATCACTCAACTTAATGGAAGGCTATGACTTAGTTATCACCATAAATTTATCATTTTAAGGACCTAATAATTTTAAAAAAAATTATTAACAATTTTAAGAAGAATTGACCAGCCAATTTGGATCCTCCTACTGACTTTACTAAGTCAGATCAATAAGATCCTAATTAAAACTAGCATTAGGAGCACCTAAATCAGTCAAACTGATTTACCTAATTGACATGGGTGAGCCCAAATCACCAAGTGATTTAATCAAAACCTAATTCCCCAGGATGGCCAGGTAAGTGAGATCAGTGGAAGGGATGCACCATTAACTCATCAAAGATTGAATAAGTACGAGTAGCTCCCAATTATAAACCATTGATCTGAGCTGCCAGACTTACCTTAAACATCATCTGGTTCATTAGTTTCAATTTGACCAACCTAGCAATTTTAGGTTCGACCACGTAGCCATGAATCAAGTCCATTTGGTCCTTATTAATGGCATGGGCTTGACCAACTATAACTATTATAATTTGGTCTAAAAAGTTCTTGACCTAATCTAAATTAATATTTAGTTTGATTTGATCAATTACTCTAATTTAGTTCATTCTTTAACTAATCTTAGGTCTAAACCAATTAATGGACCTAATTTGACTAACCCAATAACCAATATTTTATGATCAATGACTTAGGATCTTTAATTAATAACTTAGGATCTTTAATTAATGACTTAGGATCTTTAATATTTTATGATCAATGACTTAGGATCTTTAATTAATAATTCTAGACCCTAATTCATCATGCTTAATTCTTAATTAAATTTAAGGCTAAGGGTTGGGATTCGGTATTTCGAAAATATTTTTTAAATTTTAAAAGGTTCTTTACATCCTAGCACTGTTTTACTAAATAAATTGACTTATTTCAAAAATGAGTCAGCTTATTTCATAAACAAGTACTAGATGTAGGTTTGATCTCATAAAACCAGTCAATTATAACATTCAGCCAAATTCTCAGTCAGGCTGGCTCAGATTCCATCTGAGCTGGCCCGAGCAAAAGCCAAGCTAGCTCGATTTTTGAGATAATTGGCTTGGGCAGAAGGCTCGAAGGCCATCATTCCTGTCAGGCAGGCTTGGATCCCATCTGAGCTGGCCCAAATTGAATTTGAGCCGACCCAATTCTTGACTGAGTCGGTTGGAGCATCAATCTAGAAACTACATCATGGCTGGTATGCTGGTCTAGCTGGCACAATTCTTGAGAAAGTCGGCTTAACTAGCGAACAGAATCTTCCTAAGATCCTATTTAGGTTTAATCTAAAACTTTGTACTCTACATAAAAAATCATGAATTTATTTAGATCTAATTTAAACACTAATTCATGATAAAATTTAGATTAAACCCTTTAAACATATCATAAAAATCATTAAATCTAATCTAAAGTTTTTATGATCAATTTTGTAGATAGCAATGTACCAGGATAACTTCTCCACTGTAAGGGATAAATCTTATAGTAGGACAATCTCCAGTCTGTGCGATCATCATTTTTATTTTTTAGATCAGATTATTATTTAGATCTAATCTAAAAATAATCTAAATCATGCATATATAATACATCAAAGAATCTATTGCTCTGATACTAATTGAAGGGAGTGCGCATGATTTCTAGCTCTACTTTCAAAAAAAAAATTTTGATAAATGCATAGTGGATAATATTATTAACCATATTAATAATGCAAAGCTACAGATCTAATCTGAAAACCCTACACGCTATAGGATCTAATGTATTATATATGCATGCATATCTAAAAATAAAAATAAGATCAACAGTAAAACTATTTTACTGCTCAATGTGTTTAGAACACGTTATCTTTTTGCGGGTAGAAGAATACTGCAATCTGATCTTTTCTACGTAGATCTGATCACCATGATGTAGCCATACACATGTCTGGCCTTTATAGATAATTCACATGAGGCCTAGATCTGATCAACTTCTCTCGAGTGCTAGCTCGTATAGAAGTCTTCAATAGCTGATTCTAGATCAAACTCCTTCAATTTTGCTTTACAGGCTCTTCGGATGCTCCAGGTTGCCGATGAATGTAGAAGATATGTAGCGGAGGCTTTCACCAAGATCTATGAACTCACAATCCTCATAACTCATAGATTTGATTTTCAAAACCCTAGGTATAGATCCTAGTATATGCACTCACCTAACACCCTTGTGCCAAGATCTCTCTTCTTTCTGGTTTTTCTCATGCAGAGGAGAAAGCACACTTAGAAGAAAATTTTTTTCTCCTTTTCTTTTCTACTTCATCATATGCACGTCTCAAAAATTCCATGCATAAATAGATGTGCTAGCTCTAGAGAGGCATGGAGGGTTTTAGATAAGATGGTTGGCTTGTTCATTCAAACTCAAACTCCTTTGAATTTGAATAACAACCAGCCTATCTTATCTACATGGGGCGTAAGAAAGGAGGGCGCACGCCCTCCCTTGCATGGAAAATATTCATGAGAAACATTTTCTTATGGAGAGAACTTTGACACAAAATTTGATGAGGTGGCGCATGAGAAGACTAGTCAAACTAGTCATAATATTTGTCATCCAATTGAACCAATCCAATCTAAATTGGTTAGGCCCAATTAGACCAGATTAAATTTAACTTATTTAGGCTTAATTAGACTCAGTTAAATCTCAATCAAATCAGTAATTAATTAAGCCCAACCCTTGATCAAATCAGGGATCAAACCTTCTTGATGATTAGATCATCTCATAACCAAATCAGGTCAAATCCGAACGAATCCAATTTAATTGTATTTTATCCAAAAATAATCACATAATCAAATTGAGTCAATTAGTGATCAAATCACTAATTAAACTTCTTTTGATTAGCCATTAGATTGGGTAGGAACCTCTAGTATGTGTGATCCCATAGTTTCGAACCTAAGCCAATAGCATAGGAACCAATTTTCTCTACTAATCGAAGTGACTATCTAGCAATAGTACCTAACGTTCGGATAGGCCAAATAGTATAATTATAATATTCAGAACCTATGTGAATATGGTTATCACATAATTAATCCCTTTGACCTTTGTGCATAGGATGACTCCAAATTAAACTATTAATCCTAGAAGATACATCCAAATCTTGTCTTAAGGTAATTAGTTCTTTGACCCCTCACTAGGACTATCCTAGCCAAGGCTTTGCTAAATTAAAATACTATTGAACACAGCTCTTGAGTCTAGGAGTAGTCAATCCCATCTTGACTCACGCATCGACTTTTCAAGCACTTGACTATACCCAAAAAACCTTCCATCATTGAATTAGAAATTTAGGTAGTCAGGCACTAAAACATAGTGAGTTGCTTGAAAGTCATCATAGTGATCTCAGGTTGGAGGAACACTTATGCCCATATTGAAGAAAAAAATCTATTTTTTGAATCAGGTTCTTTCAGATCTGATTGGATCAGGAGGGATATTTCAAAAAATTTTTCTCTAAGATCCTAATTAGATTTGAGACTCCTCAGATCTGATCTTATTGATCTGATAATAAAAATAAAAATAAAAATAAAATCTAATTTAGTTATACCTTTATTTTGGATAATTCAATTATCCTGTGATGATCCCGATGTTTGCTTGAGGTTCTGGATATAGCCATGCAAGTGCCTGACCTCTACTAATATCCACTCAGGCAGGATCTGAAGATCTTCTTCTTCTCAATCAATCCTCCAAAATTTAGATCTAGATCTGATCTTGAAGATCTTCAAAACTGCTTTTAAAGAACAACCAAAGTCTCTTGCAACAGTGCTGCCTTTTTTCTTTCCTGGCATCTTTCACTTGCTTGGACCGCCCCTTGTTCATGCCCAAAAGCCCTTGGGCATGGAGAGGAGAGAGAGGACCAAAGGGTGGCATGGAGAAGGAGGGAGAGGGGCTATGTGCCATGGGCTAAAGGTAGAAGAATTGAATTTTAGACGTAGATAGGGTTTATGTAGACCCTGCTGCGCCATGCAGTGCCACATCATCCTGGCCAATCATGGCGCTTTGTGCAATCAGATCTAAATCTGATTGGTGGGATGATATCATCTGATCTAATCAGATTAGAGACCCTCAAAACACTCCTTAGGTTGTGCCAAGACTGGGTCAAATAAGTCTTCTTGGTGCCATACAATTTAATCCCTTGAAGCAACTGGAGTTCCATCCGTATGGGACTCCATCTTTTATCCTCATGGGGTGCATGCCTCCCTAAGCGTGCACCCCCTTTCTATCTATCTTTTAGCAAGGGGACAAGTCTTTAGGTACTCTCCTATCGGTGCATGACACATGGGCAGATGTTTAAGTATCCAGGGTCAACATTTGATCAATGTTCGAAGACAAGATTCAACAGGTGATAGAAAATGGTAGGTGTTGTCTCAAATTTATCTCATAAATTAAGACAATCCTTTTCTAATCTGGACAAGCTTCAGTTAGATCAAGTAAAGGTTTCGAGTTAGCCCAAACATATTTGGCTTAGTCAAGACTAGCTTTAATGATTGTTAAAGGAGAACATTAGGCTCAATCATGTGCTAGCATGATTTTCTTGAACATAATTGGATCATTCAAATCAATTAAACTGGGTTAATCCAATTGATGATATCCAGATCCAAACCCTTATTTGTGTGATCCTGTTAGATTCAATTTCATATGGTAATGGGATATGTCACAATCTCTATCATCGACATCATCGAAACACCTTTCGATGGATCAAAACTTTTTGGATTCAGACAACTAGTACGATCGATCATCCAAATCATTCTAATTTCTCTTAAAATCCATCAATGACATCTAGCAGCATATGGTGGCAATCCATCAAAACTAAAAGTGAACCTCTCGGTGTAGTTACCTGTGTGATTAGGTTCCTCTATCTTGAGCCCCGACTAGATTAGAGTTAAGGTGATCTCGTCAAACCCTAATATTCGTCATATAAATTAATCATTCAATTTAAGTCCAATGTGAAAACCCTGATAAAAACTCTTTCTATTATTTCACTCTGCCATGGCCATAGGCTTATGGACTTGATTCTCATGATCATCATAGGGCTACTCCTCATCTATCGAGGTAGATAGATCTCCTATTGGTGCAATCCAATTCCTATAATAAACATGCTATAGCCAACATACACCTCGAGATTCCGAATGGCTAGGAGATCGAGTTATTGTGTAGTCAAACTATAATACCCTCAAGGTGAACTACCGATGCACCTCAGGTCAAAGAATCAGATACACTACTATAGCTTCAAGCTAGTCATCAACGAGAAGATAGAGTTCCTCATGACTGCTTGAGGTGGTCATGCTTAGTTCCTTCGTTCTCTAAAGAGTACCAGTACTCTCACTCTGATGTCTCTACACTGTAGACTCAAGACACATCTATTCAAAAGAAGCAATCATACACCAACCTTCCAAATCAATCACCATCCTCATAATGATCCTACGGTCGAGAGCATTTTATGAGTTATTAATGAAAATTTATGTCTTAAATTTTTAACTCTTGAAAATATGAACTATCTGAAGGAAAAAACCTTGTTTCTCAGATTAGGTTCGTTTAGATCTGATTGAATCAAAAAAAATATTTTAAAATTTTTTCTCTAAGATCCTAATCGAATCTGAGACTCTTCAGATCTGATCTTATTGATCTAATAAAAAAAATAAAATAGAAATTTAATTTAATTTAATTTAATTATACCTTTATTTTGGGTAATCCAATTATCCTGTGATGATTTCGATGTTTGCTTGAGGTTCTAGATGTAGCCAAGCAAGCGCCTGGCCTCTATTGGTATCCACTCAGGTAGGATCTGAAGATCTTCTCCTTCTCAATCAATGCTCCAAAAATCAGATCTAGATCTGATCTTGAAGGTCTTCAAAAACTCTTTTAAAGTACAACCATTGTCTCTTGCAGCAGTACTGCCTTCTTCCTTTTCTATCGCCTTTCACTTGCTTGGATCGCACCTAACTCATGCCCAAATCCTCTTGGGCATGGAGAGGAGAGAGATGATCAGAGGGTGGTATGGAGAAAGAGGGAGAAAAGCTTTGTGGCATGGGCTAAAGGTAGAAGCTCTTTATTCTAGGTGCAGACAGGGTTTATATAGACCCTGCTGCACCATGTAGTGCCACATCATCCCAGCCAATCATGGCCCTTTGTGCAATCAGATCTAAATCTGATTGATGAGATGAGATTATTTGATCTAATCAGATTAGAGTCCCTCAAAACTCTCTTTAGATGGTGCCAAGACTGGGTCAAACAAGTCTCCTTGGCGTCACCTAATTTAAACCATTGAAGCAACTGGAGTCCCATCTGTATGGGACTCCAAATCTTATCCTCATGAGGCGCAAGCCTATTTTTAGTAGGAGGATAAGGCCCAAAGTTCTCTCCTATGGGTGCATGACACATAAGTAGATGTCTAAGTGTCAAAGGTCAACATTTGACCAAAGTCCAAAGACAAGATTTAGTAGGTGATGAAAAATGGTAGGTGTTGTCTCAAATTTATTTCATAAATTAACACAACCCTTTTCTAACCTGGACAAGCTCCAGTCTGACCAAGTAAAAATTTTTGAGTGAGTCAAAACACATTTGGCTCAGTCGAGATAAGTTTTAATGATTGTTAAAGGAGAACATTAGGCTCAATCATGTGCTAGCACGATTTCCTTGAACCTAATTGAATCTTATTCAAATCAATTGAACTGGGTTAATCCAATTGATGATATCCAGATCTAAACTCTTGTTTGTGAGATCCAGTCAGGTTCAGTTTCGTATGGTAATAAGATATGTCATGATCTCTATCATCGACATCATCGAAACACCTTCCGATGGATCAAAACTTTTTTATTCAGACAACTAGTATGATCAATCATCCAAATAATTCTAATTGCTCCCAAAATCTACTAGTGACACCTAGCAGCATATGGTGGCAACCCATCAGAACTGAAAGTGAACCTCTCGGTGCAGTTACCTGTGTGATTAAGTTCCTCTATCTTGAGCCCTGATCAGATTAGGGTTAAGGTGATGTCGTCAAATCCTAATATCCATCATATGAATTAATCATTCGATTCAAGTCTAATATGAAAACCCTAATAGAAACTCTTTCTATTATTTCACTCTGCCATGGCCATGAACTTATAGACTTGATTCTCATGATCATCATAGGGCTGCTCCTCTTCTACCGAGTAAGATAGATCCCTTATTAGTGTAATCTAATTTCTACAATGAACATGCTATAGCCAACATACACCTCAAGATTTCGAATGGCTAGGAGACCGAGTTATGGTGCAGTCAAACTATAACACCCTCAAGGTGAACTGTCGATGCACCTCAGATCAAAGAATCAAACATACTACTACAGCTTCGATCCAGTCATCGACGAGAAGGTAGACTTCCTCATGACTTCTCTAATGAGTACCTGTACTCTCACTTCGGTGTCTCTATACCATAGACTCAAGACTCATCTATCCTAAAGAAGCGATCATACACCAACCTTCCGGATCAATCACCATCCTCATGATGATCCTACGGTCGGAAGCATTTTATGAGTTAATAATGAAAATTCATGGCTTAAATTTTCAACTCTTAAAAATATGAACTATCATTACCATTAACTCAAGAGATGTATTATAGACACTTTCAAATACACATTGTGATAGAAAATAATTCATTTTATTATTTATAGTCAAATTATAATTTTGTCCTTAGAAGTGTATTATAAGTGTCAGTCAATCTAGCTTCAAGGGCACACATATCTAACAAACTCACTCTTGACCTAAAGCCAATTGGCTACAAATCTAAGTCCCATCTTCTCAAGATGGGCTTCGATCTTCTACTGACCGAATGGCTTTATGAGTGGGTCTGTCGTATTGTCTGCAAAGTTAACTCTCTTGATCTTGACGTAACCTTTCTCAAGGTAATCATGGATGAGGTGGTATCACTGCTCGATATGCTTGGATTTCTGATGAGACCTTGGCTCCTTAGCTAGGGCTATGGCACCATTATTATCGCAGTATAGAGGAATGACATTCGATGGCATCACTCTGATCTCTATAGTGAACTTCTTATACCAGAATGCCTTCTTCGTAGCTTCTGACACAGCGATGTACTCTGCTTCCATAGTGGAATCTACTATTATTGTCTGCTTGAAACTCTTCTAACTGACAGCACCACCATTACACACAAATAGACTCCTAGATATCGACTTTCGATCATCTATATCGGACATAAAATCCAAGTCCGTATACCGTTGGACTTGGAGTTCTTCACTACCAAAAACCAACAACATATCCTTAGTTTTTCTTAAGTACTTAAGGATACATTTCACAAAAGTCTAGTATTCTTTATCTGAATTTGACTGATATCTGCTCGTGACACTCACAGCATGGGCTATATCAGGTCGTGTACATAACATGACATATATGAGGCTCCCTATTGCTGAAGCATAAGGGATCTTGCTCATGCGTTCAATGTCTTTAGATGTGTTGGGACACATTTTCTTTAAGAGATGAATGCCATGTCTGAAGGGTACCAATCCCCTCTTAGAGTTTTTCATGCTAAACCTCTTTAACACTTCCTCTATGTACATCTTTTGTGAAAGACCTAGCATCCTATTCGGTTTATCTCTATAGACCTTAATTCCTAAAATAACGGATGCTTCTCTAAAGTCTTTCATGGAGAATTCTTTAGATAACCATATTTTAACTATGGTTAACATGGGAATATCATTCCGAATAAGAAGGATATCATCCATGTATAGTACGAGGAAGATAATAGCACTCCCACTAATCCTTTTGAAAATACATGATTCCTCCTCATTCTTCATGAAATTAAATAATTTGATCACATCATTAAAACAAGTATTCCAGCTCCGAGATGCATGCTTAAGTTCATATATGGACCTTTGCAGCTTGCATACTTTGTGATCAGCATCACTGGATGTGAAATCTAGTGGCTGTTCCATATAGATATCTTCCTTAAGGTATCCATTTAAGAATGCAGTTTTCATATCCATTTGCCATATTTCATAATCAAAATAGACTACAATAGCAAGGAATGTGTGGATGGATTTTAGTATATCTACTGACGAAAAGGTATCATTGATAGTCAATGCCTTCACGTTGACTATATCCTTTTGCCACTAATCTAGCTTTGAATGTCTCCACATTTTTATCTGCACCAATCTTTCTCTTGTAGATCTATTTACACCCAATAGGTACTATACCTTTAGGTTGATCTACCAAGATCCAGACTTGGTTTGAGTTCATTGAGTCAATTTATGACTTCATTGCCTTTAACCATTTCTTGAAGTCGATATCCGATATTGCCTCGTCGTAGATTTTGGGATTATCACCATGAACCCCTTACCTATGAGGAATATTTCCTCTACTTCCTCTAAAGTAGTACCTAAGTACCTCTTAGGAGGATGAGAAATCCTTTCTGATCCATGAGGTGGAGGAGGTAGTGATTGTATTAGCTCAACCTGATTTGGTTCCATAGGGTCCTAAGCTTGTTGCTCTTGTGAGACTTTCTCCTCGAGCTCGATCTACTTTTCAATGCCACCATCTTGAATAAACTATTTTCAAAAAAAATAGCATGCCGACTCACAATCATATTATGGTCTTCTAGAATATAGAAATAATATCCTAATGACTCTTTTGGATATCATATAAATCAAGCTTTAAAGGACCTATAGTGTAACTTGTCTGCTTGTTATCTTTTGACATGAGCCAGACAACCCCAAATTCTGAGATGACTCAGACTTGGATTCTTACCATGTCATATCTCATACGGTGTGGTAGAAATAATTTTAGAGAAAACCCTATTCAGTAAATATATAGCAATTAATAGACTATGTCCCCAAAGAAAATCAGAGAGGTCTGTAAAGCTCATCATGGATCGGACCATATTTAAAAGGGTCCGGTTCTTCCATTTTGAAATTTCATTGAGTTTAGGTATTCTAGGTGGAGTCCATTGGGAGACTATGCCATTTTGCTTGAGATAGTCCAAAAATTTCTGACTAAGGTATTCACCTCCTCGATCTGATCGTAGAACCTTAATGGGTTTTTCAGTTTGCTTTTCAACTTCATGTCTGAATTTCTTAAACTTTTCAAAGGCTTCAAACTTGTGTCTCATAAGATACACATATCCATACCAAGATAAATCATCGATAAAGATTATGAAGTAGTTAAAGTTGCATCTAGTCGGTGTATCAAATGGGCCGCACGCATCATTATGTACTAGGCAAGTAGTTCCATGGCCTTTTCCCCATGTCCTACAAAAGGGAGCTTAGTCATTTCACCATGAAGACATGATTCACAAATTGGATATGAATCGAAAGTCAACGGACTCAATATTTCAATTTTCTCCAATTTGTTAATCATATCTTTTGCTATATGACCTAACCTTAGATGCCATAGATACCTATCATTTGGACTATCCCTGGATCGTTTTGATCTTATAGCATTCACATTTTGCTCGATATTAAAGACATACATCAATATATAACTGGTAGAGATAGTTAATAAGGAAACCACTTTCAATTTTATTTCTTTCATAAAAAATATTACAATAGTCCTTAAGAAAACTAATTACATAGCCTTCTTGTGCTAAACAAGAAATAGAAATCAAATTCCTACTTGCAGCAGGCACATAATAACAATCCCTATGTACTAAATCTAAGTCAGATGGTAGTTGAAGAGGGTAGGTTCCTATGGCCATAGTAGCAATCCTTGCTCCATTTTCGATACGTAGGATCATCTCACCATCCCTCAGCCTTCTATTATCCTAAAGATCCTGCATGGAAGTGCACAAATGAGCACTAGAACTAGAGTCAAGCATCCAACTAGATGCAGAAAAAATCGTAAGATTAGATTCAATAATGAGCATACCTCCAGAAGGACCTATCTCCTTCTTATTCTTCAGGGTGGCCAGGTATGTAGGATAGTTTCACTTCCAGTGGCCATCAGTATTACAATGGAAACACTTTTCTTTGTCAGCAGCCTTCTTCTTCAACTCTGCCTTCTTTTTCTTTCCTCCTTCCACCTTCTATTTTTTCACAGACTTCTTCTTCTTTCCAAAAAACTTTCTTTTGGAAGAAGTCCATTCTATAACAAGTAATGAGCCTTTAGAACCTTTCATAGAAAGCTCAACCGGCATATTCATAAGCTCAGCCAGAGTATTCTAAAGTTTATACATATGGTAGTTCATGATGAACTGCCCATACGCATCAGTCAAGGATTGCAAAATTATATCATTCTGTAGATCCTGATCTAACTTTACTCTAAGCTTCTTAAGCTTTTCCAAGTCCTTGATCATCATCAGACAATGATCTTGGACTGATTGTCCATCATGCATTTTAGCCTTAAATAATCATTTAGTGATCTGATATTTGGCTGTGTGACTTTGTTCACCAAACAACTCTTGCAGGTGAACCAACATTTAGCAGGCAGTCTTGATATCTTCATGTCGACGCTGAAGCTCATCAAACATCAAGCCCAACATGTAGTATCTGACCTTATTATCTTCATCCATCCATTTGTCAAGAGACGCTCTCTATTCAGTGGATGGACAAGCTGGTAAGGTGGGGGGATCCTGATCCAAGAGTCAACTTCTCGAAATCTAAAATAATTTTGAAGTTCCAGAGCCAATCCTTGTAATTGGATCCGATCAGTCTATGGGTGTCCAAGATACAGGCTAGTGGATTGGATGCAGACATTTTTCTTTTTTCTATAGAGAGTCAAAGTTTATAGTTAGATTTTGTAATTAAGACTTGATCAATTTATTTAAGGATTTGATTTTTAAATAAATTAGCTTCCACTATTTTGTTGGATCCCTACACTCCCTCTGTAGAGATGCAAAAATCTTCACGATTACTGATTTTTAGTGGGTGGCGCAGTCCCATAAACTGACTCATCACCTCATCTAACAGTTATTGGTGATGGGTTGCCAATGAGTGAACAACTTTTGTCCAATGATTCTCTAATCATGATGCACCCAATCTTGATCTTTAATTCATGAATCTCACCATGCCCAGAATATTGATCCATTTCATAGTTAAGTCAGACCCACCATTTGCATAGATTGGATTTCTTATTGGATCTCTCACTGTATTCGAAATATTGAGCCCAATCCATCCTCCAGCCCATAGCATCCAATGCCTAATAGACATGGCTGCATCTTCTCAATGCAACTGAACCATTATGACCAATCAAGAATAATCAACTCCAAGAAGGGCTCGCACATCTACAATGGTGGAAGACCTTAGATTTAATCTTTTCTTAGGGAGATTT